>PVKC010000148.1:0-34548 GCA_004027635.1 Crocidura indochinensis | reverse complement strand
TCAGTCTCCTTCTGAGTTCCAATGTCATTACTGATCATCTGCCCTTTAGGACCAGCCAGGTTTGAGTCTGTGAGGGAATAGGGAACTTCACACCTTAATTCCGTGCACTAAACGCAAAAGAGGCTGTCTTTTTGAGTCTGTTCTCAGCTTCCTTCGAGGTCTGAGTGCCATGACTGATCCTTTGTTCCCTGGGGACGGACAGGCCTATGTCTGGGTGGGAACAAGAAACTCCCATCCTAATCTCCTCCACCAAGTGTGATTGGAGCTTCCTTTTCAACCTTCTCTCAACCTCCCTCTGGGTTTCAGTATCAGAACTGAAATACCCAGGAAGGCAGGGAGAAAACATGTAGGAGACACCATCTCACCTCTTCGGCCCACGTGACTCTGGGGATACTGAGTGTGGGAACCAGGGAAGAGACAGGAACCATACTTCCATGTCTGGAAATGGGCCGCCCCTTCCTGCTGAACCCACAAAACGCTCAGATTCCCCTAACTTATACCATATAGGTCTAATCAGCCCAGACCCAACACTTGATAACCCACAGCCCATAATACAGTATAGCAAAACACTGAAGCAGCTTATACTAGCCTTATCATATTTAGACAAGCCACCAGGGTAAGAAAAATAAACTAAATCAAATATACTCTCAAGCACTTCTAATACAATCAGTACAGCAGACCAATTTATTAAACAACCTAAAATCAACATTTAAAACCACCAAATGCAAAGAAATATGAACAAACTAAGGAAGATACTAGCAGCTGGGGAAATGGAGAGAAATCATACCAAATTTTCAAGTCCTCCAAAATGCAGGTGCCAAATAGATGAGAACCTAAAAGTGGCAGTAAATGTCTTAGCTGTGGATGTCAAGGAATCACTTGAACAATTCAACCAACTCAAAGAAGAACTTTTACAGATGAAAGAATCCATACAACTGGAACTAAGGGAAATAAAAACATTTTAGTAAGCTATGATAGCAGAATCACACAGTTAGAAGAAAGCATAGAGGGCTGGAGAGATAGCACGGAGGTAGGGCATTTGCTGTGCATGCAGAAGGATGGTGGTTCGAATCCCAGCATCCCAGATGGTCTCCTGAGCCTGCCAGGAGCGATTTCTGAGCATAGAGACAGAGGTAACCCCTGAGCACTACTGGTTGTGACCCCCCAAAAAAAAGAAAAAGAAAAGAAGAATGCATAGAGGAACTTGAAGAAAAACTAAAAAACAATGACAAAGAAGTCAATAAGAAAGCAAGAGACAAAACATTAGAGGAAAAAGTTAGGTACCTAATGAACAAAGATAAAAGAAATAATCTACAATATGTAGGAATAACTGAAGGGGAAGAAAAAGGGAAAGGAGAAGAACAAGTATTGAGGGAAATAATAGTAGAGAATTTTCCCACCTTCTGGAAAGAAAAACAGGCAAAACCGAGAGGTTCCCTCAGTTTCTCCCAGTCACCAATCTCACAGCAGGGCTGACCCCTTCCACCTGCCTGGATCAGCTTTTAACTATAACCCATGGATTGACTAAAATGTATGTCTATGTGTTAAGAGAGTGTATGTGTTGGTCACCTCAATGTCTATCTAATGTCCATGTGTAATATACATAATGTCTGTCTATGTTGTATATCAGGGGTCTCAAACTCATGGCCCACAGGCTGTTTCCGGCCCTCCGTACAACATTTTGTGGCCCTGCCCTAGAGGAATCTTTTTTTGTTTTGTTTTGTTTTAGTTGTTTGGGTCACACCCCCCAATGTTCAAGGCTTACTACTGACTTTGCACTCAAGGATCACCCCGACATTGCCTCCTAAGGCCCCCTGGTAAACTGAGTTTGAGACCCCTGTATATTGTTCTTTCCCTGTTATGTATCACCCCTCTCCTCCCCCCCCCCCGCCCCCGTTCACTTACCACCTTACAAATTCTTTTCTAGCCCTTCACTCTCTCAGCTCTGATCTGGTATTTCCCCCACGATTTAATCCTTTTACCCTCAGTTCTTAACTCCTCAGAAAGTGAAAGTCCACCGACCACAGTCAGCTGTCAACCAGCTCCCAACGTGAAAAGAAAGATTTCCAGCATACCATGCCTCAGCCAAGAAGTTGCTACAAATACTGCTGCTGTTTTGCTCTCAGTAGCCTCTTTCCCCCCACCTCCTTTCACTGTGAACTGTTGCTCCCTACCCTTCAGTTTCTAAGAAGCCCCCAGCTCAAAGATATTTCCTGATATGTGACTGCTGGGAACCATTTCCAGACTCCACAAGACTATATCACAGGCTGAAGCTATGCTCCAGATTTTAAACACCACCCAGAATAGTTCAAAAGACTTAAGGGGACATGTTATCTCCTTTGAATATATCTAGATATATTTCCCTAATAGGCATAACTTTTATTGTCTATCTTTTCTATGTAACAGTATTTCCCCATTCTTTTCTATTGGATTATTTAGTAGGAAATACAAGTAGATAAGTTTCTCTAATAATCCATGTAATTCATGTTAGAACCAGGTTAACAGGGTTGTTTAGCTTGTTATTTTTACCACCATATGCACCATTAATACCATGTTCCTTTTTGCATAACCAGATTGAAATGGGGAAATATTATGTGTGAAAACAAGCTCTTATATAATAGAGATAGGAGCATATAAAATTTATATTGCAATGGAGCCTTTATACCCTAAACACTTGTCATAGTGACTTGGCTTAGGCTTCAGAAGATTGAACTTGGCCGTCCACCCCAGAACCTTGGATCCCATCTATGGAACCAGCACACCAGAACCAGGAATCAAACTTCTACAAGGGAAGGCTCTATTGCTGTGGGCTCATATGACACCCTGATGACTTGGTAATAGCAACAACTTCTTACAGGGCAGGGTTCTCTGTATTGCCACCTAATGGTGAGATGAAACCAGAAGAAGCTTCGTGTCTCCCTGACTTCAACATATGATCTGTTCAAAAATATCTAACTACAGAAACATGACTACAATGTCCATGATTGTGAAGATATTTTATTGAGACCACAAAGAAAGGCTTAGGGGGTATAGAATTTAATAAGCCCAGAGTCTGTAGTTAGTCTTATGCTGGATGCTTTATGGATAAGAACCTCCCTTTTTTTTAAAGCCAAAGTCTTTCCTTTATATTTTCTCCATATTTTCTGTGTCTATGCGAAGAAGAAGAAGAAGAAGAAGAGGAGGAGGAGGAGGAGGAGGAGGAGGTGGAGGAGTAGGAGAAGAAGGAGGAGGAGGTGGAGGAGGTAGAGGAGGAGGAGAAGGAGGAGGAGGAGGAGAGGAAGAAGAAGAAGAAGAAGAAGAAGAAGAAGAAGAAGAAGAAGAAGAAGAAGAAGAAGAAGAAGAAGAAGAAGAAAGAAGAAGAAGAAGAAGAAGAAGAAGAAGAAGAAGAAGAAGAAGAAGAAGAAGAAGAAGAAGAAGAAGAAGAAGAAAAGAAACCACTGACACATATACACCAGATTTTAATTATTTATTCTATTTTTTATTTCTTACCTTTTTGTTTTGTTTTTTTGGGGGCTCACACCCTGTGATGCTCAGGGGTTACTCCTGGCTATGTGCTCAAAAATCACTATTGGCCTGGGGACCATATGGGATGATGGGGGATCAAACCAAGGTCCTACTACTGTGTTATTGCTCCAGTCCTATCACTTACCTTTTAAAGTGGGGCTCCCACCTTTCTTATAGAGCCTTGGGCATGGATTACTTTTTAACCACATATTCCCACATTTTTTCTATAAAACTACCAAGAAAAGAGTAAAAATGGCTGGGGGCCAGGGGCCAAGTGATCTCAGATGCATTGGCAGGGAAATAAATAAGGACAGAACTAAATATCCAAGCCAAAGTCAATGATAATAGAATAAAGGGATCTAAACCTTAACAATCTAAACTTAAAACAGCCTATTACATTGGCAGGCTATGGGTCAAATGGTGGTGGGATAGAATGTACTCTGAGTCCATTGGTAGAGGGAGGCTTACATTGTTGGTGGCAAGGGCCCCAAATAATTTTCTATCTAAAATTCAATTATGAATATATTCAACTATATTCTGTATATCACAATTATTTCAATAAAATAAAAATACATACAAAAATATACAAAGAGAATGTTCTAGGGGGGACATCCTTAATACTGCTCTGGCACCACAAGAAAATGGGAACAACTTGATCAAAGAGCGGGTTGTCTTATTTCACCATCTAACAATAAGACAAAATCAGAAGACTTGTCACCCTTTGATCTGTGCAAAAGCCAAGATCACTATCTACAGATCACTGTGACAACCACTACTGGGCAGAATGTATATTTGGACTAATAAAAAAAGCCCTAGTCTAGGTTTTGGCCTATGATCAGTACAACAACCAAGATCTCTAATTCCAGAGGTCTGACTAAGACAATTGCAACTGAACTGGTCTTCTGGAAACATAACGAAAGACTCAATCCCAGGCTCCATCCTAGGATCACACAATAACCAAGACCACCAACTACAAAAGATGGATTAAAACAACAGTGAAGAGGGTTGGGGGTGTGGGAAAAAAATGACAGTGAAGGAACAGAACTTCTAAAACCACAAAGACTTCATCATAAGCTCAGTTCCTTAATCTGTGCAGATACCAAGATCTCTTGATACAGAGATCTGATTTTATCACCCATGACGGAGCAGAAGTCTTCCATACATCCCAAAAACACCGAGGGAAGAGTAAATGAACATGCAAGGAGTCTATAGTTATTCCCATGACAGTATACTTCAAGGGTAGAGAAACACTGTTTCACTTAGGCAATTGGAATTCCCTTTCTAATAGCCCCAATATTTACTGTGCCTATGCAGGAAAAAATAATAATCTTTTTTGTATCTTTTATGTATCTCTTTATAATAATAAATCTTTTATGTATCTATTATATAATAGATACATAATCTTTTATGTATTATTATGTATAATAATAATCTTTTATGTATCTCTTTATCTATTTATTTTTGTTTTGGTTTGGATATTGATGTTGTTGTTTCCATTTTTTTTCTTTTTGTGCTCTGTTATGTTTTTATTTCAAGACTGTGGCTATTATGTGGTGCTTGTCTTTATTGCTGTAGTGCTCACTGGATTTTTTTATTTGATATTTTCTTTTGTATTGTTGCAGTGTTTCACTTCCCTTTTCTCTTTCTTCTCTCAAACTGAGGTTGAGAGCCTCTAGAAGGACTCTGCCCATTTTCAGCTTATTTGATTTTTACCCATTTTATTGCTTTTCTTTTCTTCAAATAGAACCATATAACTTGAACTATCTAGTGCCGTCTCGCTAATTGGGAGGGAAATAATGGAGGATATGGGATGCAATTGGGATGCAATTGGGTGGTGGAGGGAGGACAATTTTGGTGATGGGAATTTCCCTGATTCAACGTTAACATGTACCTAAAATATTACTGTGAGGGAGCCGGGAGGTGGCGCAGGAGGTAAGGTGCCTGCTGCCTTGCCTAGGATGGACCACGGTTCGATCCCCCGGTTCCCATATGGTCCCCCGTGCCTGCCAGGAGCGACTTTTAAGCGCATAGCCAGGAGTAACCCCTGAGCGTCACTGGGTGTGGCCCAAAAACCAAAAAAAAATATATATATATTACTGTGAAAGGTATGTAATTCACTATGGTCAAAATAAAAAAATATTATTGAAAAAATACAAAAAATGCAAAAAAATAAAAGCAAGACAAAAATATTAACTACTTACTAAAGTACAACCACATTTCAATTCTGCTAGTTGCCTAATACAATTTTTCAGAAGATGTCAAGAGCTTTATTTATGTGTATACAGTGTTTATATTTTTAACAAATATTTCAATGTAGCATGCTTTATTCTCTTATTCTGTGTTTATGTAGTCAAATTTTTTAGCTGTTATTTTATCCCTAAAGGCTAATTTTAATAAAATACCGTCATCTAACAAATATTTGAAGTTACCAATTTTTTTGATATTTCTGAAATTTGCTTGATATTATAAAGTGCAATATTAGTCTCCTAAAAGGCTCCTTAATAGAGTCAGCTTGTTCAAGTTTAATGACTCAAGTAAGAGATGTGACTGCAACTTCAACCTGATTCAGTTTCTGTTTCAGAGACAAATAGATAGAAAGCATTTGCAGTCATCCTTGATGCCATTTGGTTATAACTTAAAAGCTATATACTACATAGTTTTTCTAAATGTCCTGTTTACATTAAAATGTATACCCTATTGAAATCTTCTCATAAATCAACTGAAAAAGAATTTAACCAACACGGTATTGATGAAATGCAGTTATCTGGACATTTCAAAAGAACCAAGAAAAATCTTGGCTTCAGAGTCCAAAAATAAAGGAAAAACTCCACACAATACATGCAATATAAATGGCTTACTATTTTACTCCAGAAAGTAATTACTTACATATAAATAATTAATTACATACAAAAACTTAACAGTTACATTTGTGTATAGCTTTAATAATTTATATTAAAATAAAATAATGTGTGTAGTTTCTTAGGTATCTGAAGTTCTGAAGTAATGATTATCAAAATATAATCAATAGATTGGTATTCCATTGGCATTCATAGGTGTCATTTAAACAGACAAATTGTGCTGCTTGTGACTTGAGTTAAATATGATGGTAGTTAATTTATGTATATTTTGTCTCCTTAAAATAGCCGATACAGATAGGTATCAACAATCCATTTTGTGAAAATTGCAACCACAGGTTTAACATTATTGTATAAATAGCCTAAGGTTATTCAGCTTACAACTAAAATTGCTAAAAAAAATTGTAGCTAGTTAAAAGCATAATATAAATACAAAGAATTATGCACATTGTGGTGGTAAGAGATTGCAATGAGAAGGACAGATAATTTTTTTCAGAATTTCCTCCTTCTTATTCCTTCAGCAGCAGTATTCTCCAGAGCAATGCTTCTAATATTTTCCAACTGTGGCCCCTCCTAGCATATAGTTCGCTATTCTACTTGGCCCATTAGTTTTGTGATGTGTCTTCCCACTTATATAATTTGATTTTCTCTATTAGCCCCCTTGGAATATCCCTGACCATTAGAGAGCTATATGGCAAAATTCATTTCTTCCCATCATTCACAGGTAACTCTAAACTCTGAAAGGCTATTGGACAACTGATTGTTTTTGACAAAGTGTATACCAGTCAGAATCTTGGTCTTCTTCCTGTACATCTCTGTATATCTGAGAAGTATTCATGCCTCTTTACTGCAGTTTTTTTTCTTATGAAAAAACAAACATCTTTCCTACTGCACATGGATCTAATAGAAATCACAGTCCAACTATGTCCCCATCCTTCAAATTTGTAACTAAAATTATAATAAATCAGATGTAAAAGTCAATTTATTTAATTAATGAAAAAAATCTCAAATTTGCTAAATTTGGTTTTCAAGCTCAATTATGAAATGATTATTTGGATCTGAGTTATCAATTGATAAAGGGTATCTTAGTCCTCAAGGATCTCCCAGCCCAGATATGAAATCATTTAAATAACATTGCTGTACCCCTATCTACTGAATGCATTTATTTTAACACTGTAACACATATTTTTTTAAAGTTACTATACCTAAAATGGGTATTAGATTTACAAATCAGAAGTGTTATATCACAATTGGCATGACTTTTTATTATCTCCATGAAAATAATTTTGGAATGCTTCAAGATATTCTAAATTAGGCAGCAGGCTAACCAAGGTGCCCATCAAGCACATTAGTCAATGGTGCCCAAGGAAGTAATGAGTAGCAAAGCCTAATAACTACTTCTTTTGGTAACTGAATTGCAGTTACCAAATGGAAAACCAAACATAGAAACTCACAGTTTCATTATTTGTATCTAAAATGCAAAGTCCCAATGCATGGGTAAAAGAACAACTCAAGTCCTCAATAGGATTCTAATTTAAATTTGTTCTAAGCTTACATAAGTTAACCAAATATATTTCAGCAGCTGTTCAAAATAAGCAAGGCTAACTTAAATAAACAAAAACATTTTCATATGATCTCCATAAAAACAACAGTGTCCTGTGTATTCATACTTGGGACTGAATCAACTATACGGTTGTTCCTTCCAGAAGCTGATGCACAAAACAATGGCATTTTTAGAATATACCCTTCAATTTTGTTACCACTTTCAAGATGTTTGGAAATGCCTAAACCCTGTAAAAATGTTCTGCCTAGACACTTGCAGGAACGTGGTCAATGATGTGCATTTGTTGGAATGATGAGCTACATTTCCATTTATCAGTCAAATATTAAGAACATCTGCTGGCTGAGTTCTGTGGAAGGGAAACACTGGTTGGCCACTGCAGAGGAGAGTTTGCATCTATCCCAATGATACTCCTGCTTTCCAACTCTCTTGCCTTTTCCTAATAAACTTAAAGCAATAGACAGTTCTTGGCTCACTCTTCACAGGGAGTAGCCACAAGTAAGATGATGATGATAATAATATTATTATGTTTAACATTTCTATGCTGCCATTAAAATTAAGAAACTGAAAACTTTTTGAGACCAAGAGGTGTTTCTACATCCAGGTTTGAAACAGAGCCACTACTGAGGCAGAAAAGAAATACTTCAAGGCCTCCACATTTAATGTACAGGAAAAGAATGTCCACGTTGGAGGCTCAACTTGGACCTTGGGGCTAAAGCCCCCAGAAAGGAATGAAAACTAAGTCTACTGTTATGACTCTTCATTTTTAAAGGAAACTCTTAACTTTTTAACACATGCTTCCACAGATTATCCACTGAGCTTTCCTCTGATTATGTCCATCAGAACACATCTTTCAGTTCACCAAATGCTTTTCTAGTCATGGAAAATGTTTTGGCCATAATGCTATTAGCTGCAAAACAAATGTCATTGAGAGCTGATCTTATTTTATTTAATAACAAGCAATCACAAAACTGAAAACAGACATATTTTAATGGGATATTTGAAACTGAAAGCTTGCAAAATCATTATTCTGGAACTAAAAATTCATGTTTAATCCTCATAGTTTTTTGATCATTGGTGAGTCATATCACCTCTCTGATGGAGTTATACAACTAAATCTTACATGTACCTAGATACATAAAATTGAATGTAAGGAACTAGAAAGAAGACCATATATATAAGTCTATAAATTACGTACAGGATAATATAGTAGGTAGATAGATAGATAGATAGATAGATAGATAGATAGATAGATAGATAGATAGATAGATGATAGATAGATAAATAGATGGATGATAGATAGATGGATGGATAGATGGATGGATGATAGATAGATAGATAGATAGATAGATAGATAGATAGATAGATAGATAGATAGATAGATTATATATTACTTATATAGAATGCTATGAAAAAATTAGAATTCCATTTCTGTATTTTAGGAGAGCTAATATATATAAAAGTATCTACAACTCTCAGAATAATCTTAACTTCATGACTCAAAAGTGCAAGTGAGAAAGTAGGACAATAATCAAAATATAACTATTCCTGTCTGCAAACATTAGAATCTTCCCACTGCTGCATATCATATCCAAATTAATTGAGGCCAGGCTACTCATAAAAACATCTTTCAGCTTCTAGTGCCATTAGGAACATGGCTCAACCATCTAATTCTTCAGATTTCTTTTGGTGACAGTAAACAAATACATGCATGTCCACTTCTAAAGTGCTAACCAAAGTACATTTGCTGCCGAATTTCCCTAATTTGGTACACAGCCTCATACTTTTTCAAGCTACAAAATAAATGTGTTACCTTTTCAAAAGTATACAGGATGTACATTACTTCAAGCCCCATATCATATCTGCATATTCCGCTTTCTCATCATAACCCTATATGTTTCCTTATATGTGTGTGTGTGTATTTCCCAGGGGTATGAAGCAGAATTCAAACCTGTTTAAACATTTATCTCTCAAATTCATCAATAATATATCAGTGAATGTGAGACAATACTCTACTTTTTATTTTAATATCAGATTATGTGCTCTAATTATATTTTGAATTATATTTCCAATTTTATGGAAGAAGACAAAATATAAAGGTCATAAAGATAGTATAGTAAAAACACTACCTTGCAGGCAGCTAACCTGAATTCAATCCCAGTACTTCATAGAATTCTCTGAGTACCATCAGAAGGAACCTCTGAGAATGGAGCCTTTAAAAATAAACAATCTTCCTGCATGAGGCTGTGTCGTTGGTGGAAGCCATGGAATCCACAAAAATAAAATAATCCACTAACCAGTATTTTCTTGCCTTTGTTATTAAAAAAAAAAAAAGGTGCACCCTCTTGTGGAGTTATAATGTCTAATTCAAGTTTTCCTAATTTCTTTTTCTGTTTGTTTTTTGCTTTGTTTTGTTTTTGTTTTGGGGTCATACCCAGCAGCGCTCAGAGATTTCTTCTGACTCTATGCTCAGAAATAGCTCTAGCTCCTGGCAGGCTCAGGGGACCATATGGGATGTCGGGATTCAAACCACCATCCTGCATGTAAGACAAATGCCCTATCTCCATGCTATCTCTCTGGTTCCTCAAGTTTTCCTAATTTCTTAAAGTGTTTTATGTTCAACGATCATGGAGAATCTTATCTTCCTAATAGTTAGAACACTATAGTGGCTTTTTTACTCCATTTTTGTCTTCTTTTATGTCACTCCAGAAATGCTCTGGGAAATTTGTATTCCCCACATACAAATCACACACAACAACATCCTTTGATCAATGCCCCTGCATAACGAACTTTTAAATAAAATCATACATGACAAAAATTAATTCCTCAGAAGATTATTCCTTGAGATATGCTGTGAGTTGTGTGGTCAAACAAGTTTGACAAACACAATAGCCTCCAGTGGTATATTCTTAAATTATCAATAGCATAGGCTCTAAGAAATCCTATAATACAAAGCATTGCTTTGAACCTTTCAATCACATATTTTAGATGTTTGTTAGCTAGAAATATTTTCTCTCTGATAATTTCAACTACAATCTAGAGCATCACAGTCCCTAAAACTCACACTTTGGCTAACTATGCTATTGATCTAATCCATGAGATTTCTATCTATTTCTAAAAACATCTGAATATATAATTGACAATAATAAAATTTATTTATTTGTTTAACTACCTGGCTTATTTCTCTAGCTTCCATAATATAAATTCAATAAAAAATTAATAAATAATCAAACATCCTCCATATCACCATTATCAAAGTGTTACACAAAGCAGTATGCTAGCTAAAATAGCAATCAGAATATGACATTATTCGGTTTGTTTTTTTTATTTCTTAGAATGTGACAGTATTTAGAAATAGGACTTAAAAGTTACTAGGACATATCCAAAACAGTATGATGATGTGCTTATAAAAAATTTGGGATTTTAGGAGTGTGTTTTCATGATTGAACATATACCTCATAAGTCTTCAATTAAATCTAATAACTACAAAGAGAAAAATTAAATTAAAAATGATTAAATCAGGACAAAAGAAGGAAAAACAGAGAAAAAGATGCTGTTATGTAAAGAAATATCAAGTAAAGACAACTATATGACTGAAAGTGCTGCTTCTATAAGTAAATGTGGGGGAAGAATTAGGACAAACACCAAAAACTGTAAGAAAAGAATCAAGATAAGTTTATTCTTGGCATGATCTCCTCACGAAATTATTCATTTTCAGACATCCTGCCTTCAGAACCATGAGACAAAAATCTTATGTAAAACAACTGATTTTTGTTACAGCAATCCTAGCATATTAGTACCAACAAAATATCTACACATAGTTTATATTTGTTTTTAATATATCAGCTTGATAACTAAATCAATAAAAACTATTTTAAAGTATCTTTAGTCAATTATTTATATTTGCTTTTATAAGTTGAATTTAGTTTTCATTTGGTAAATCCACATCCCTTAGAGAAAAAGTACCTGAATATCAATAAAATGGCAAAACAAATAAAAAATAATCCATCAGTGTCTGTTGAGTATCATTTTTTTTCTCTCTCTTTCTTTTTTTTTTTTTCGGTTTTTGGGCCACACCCGGTGACACTCAGGGGTTACTCCTGGCTATTCGCTCAGAAGTCGCTCCTGGCAGGCATGGGGGACCATATGGGGAACCGGGGGATCGAACCATGATCCGTCCTAGGTTAGCGCAGGCACCTTACCTCCTGCGCCACCGCCCAGCCCCTTGAGTATCATTTTAAATGGAAGAATTTTACATAAAAGAATCTCACAATAGTCTCACTGAAGACAACATGTTTATTTTCTTCATATCTGGATATGAAAAAAATGCTTGTTTTCTTCCTATCTGTAAGAATTATGTCTTTGGGAAATTGTGGAATTTTTGTAAATTGAATTATGCAGAATGCTGGTAGAATTGTCCTTTTCTAAAATTAAGGTCATGATTAGTCTCTTATTTTTATAACCTAAACATATAATCTCAAAAGTAATGCACTACTTTGAAACTAAAATTGCCAAAATGTATTTTGACATTGTTTATCAAACTGAGTTATTTTCACTTGCTTAATGCACATGAATGCAGTTCCTTACAGAATGAACTAAGAAATATGCAGGAGTCAAAAAGGGTAAACAGTACTTTTAAAGCCACGGATCTATGTAAGATGGCAGACAAGCTGAAGTCTCAGAAACAAGAACTCAACTATCTTTCTGTAAGCAGATACCAGCAACCTGGCAACAACCATCATACAGTCTGTCCTCACAAGACTTTAGTAACAGGATCTCCTGCACCTGACTTGGGGTCCATACTATAAAAGAATCAAAAGAGAAATAACTGGTTGTATAACAGAGGGAAAATTTCATCCTCTCTTTCAGAGATACGTTGCATCAAGTTCAAATTCAGTATTTAACTTAAACAAGTTAAAATACAATCTATGTATGATTCCCAGAGAGTGCAACTAAATGTGCAAGAATAATAACCAAGAGTTTGACCCCGGTCATCAAAGCAATGAATGGACTGGAAAGAAAAGAGAAAGAGAAAAACAGAAAAAAAGAGGAAAACATAAGTCTAATATGATTAATTAGATTAAGTCTATTATGATTTAAGATTTACATGAAGTCACTGTATATGCATATTTCTCATATTTTAAAATCTCACCAAAATTATATGTAACCTAATTCTTTGTGAGATAATAAAAATAAATATAACCATAAAAATGATTTATAAATGCAAAAATCTAAAAATAATTGAATAGTCTACCAGGGGTCTCAAACTCAATTTACCTGGGGGCCGCAGGAGGTAAAGTCGGGGTGATCCTTGAGTGCAAAGTCAGTAGTAGGCCTTGAACATTGGGGGGTATGACCCAAACAACTAAAACAAAACAAAACAAAAAAAGGTTCCTCTAGGGCAGGGCCACAAAATGTTGTACGGCCCGCGGGCATCGAGTTTGATACCCCTGAAGCCAGGTGTGGTGAACAAGTTCGACACAAAGAGCCAAAATTTTAAACCGTGAGAGTCAGAGAGTCACATCACGCAGTGACCTGCCAAAACAGACAAACACTCAAACAAAATCATATAATTTTAAAAATCATATATTAAATACATAAGAGGCAAAGAGCGGCATTCATTGGCCAGAAGCCGCAAGCAGCTCAAGAGCCGCGTGTTCACTGCCTTATTATTTAAGCAATAATCAATAAGAAAAGAAAGAAAATTGTATGCTCAATTGTTGGTTATTTAAAAATAATCTTTTTTTTGGGGGTGGGGGGGTTTGGAACACACCTGGTGATGCTCAGGGTTACTTCTGGCTATGAGCTCAGAAACTACTCCTGACTTGGGGGACCATATGGGACCCTGGGGATTGAACTGAGGTCCATCCTCAGTTTGCTGCGCAAATGCCCTACTGCTGTGCTACCACTTCGGCCCTAAAATTATCTTAATATGTGTGTGTGCCCCTTCTTTTTCCACTGAATCAACAGGAAAAAAAATGTCTTTGTTGGTTCCACAGCATCTCTTCCAGAAAGAGTGAGAGTGTGTGAGAGAGAGAGACAACAGAGAGAGAATATATATGTATGTTTCTACTTCTAGCACATGGCACATTACTTAAGGATTTCCTTCTGTTTAAGTGGACTGATCATTCTGAAGCCTTAAGAGACATTACAGATTTATGTGTATATATATGTATGTATATAAATATAAAATCATACATATATTATTATATGTCAAAACAGGAATCACTTACTTTGTATTTGCTAATGAGCAGTGTCTTCCTGCACCACTGAGGATGAGCTAAACCTGTTCTGAAAAACTTAGATAATGCAGAATAAATTTTCAATACTCCAGACTCAACATCTTATTATTTATTAATGAGGGAATCATATATAATGCTTCAGCCCTATGCTGAAAATGTACTAACACCAATGATTTATAAGTGGTGAATATTTAAAATCCAGCTCTGGCAAGCAATTTTTAGTCAACAGTAGAATAACACTAGAGCCTTAGGTTCAAAAACTAGATTTTAGAGGCTGAAGCAATAGAGGGCAGGGCATTTTTCTTACATGCAGCTGACCCAGATTTGATCCCCCAAGCCTACCAAAAGTGATTTCTGAGGGCAGAGCCAGGAGTAACCCCTAAGCACAGCCTTGAGTGCCGCTCCCAAAAAAGCCCCTAGAGTTTTTAGTAATTTGCTTTGTTTAAAAGCCAATAATCCCAAACTTCTCTTATGGTACAGCATGTGAAGAGAACATAAGAAATAACTCTTTGAATTATTTTGCAGCCATTTGCTCCTCAGAATATTACCACTTCAGACAAAATCATGACTGTCTTAGCACAGAAAAGTCCTGGCAGCACTGATACTCCATATCAAACTGGAAAATGTCAGACAGGCTCCTCTGCAAACACCAGGCTGTACTGCCCTGGAACAATACCAAAGATAAACAGGCATTAATGAGTTATTTGTCATTGTTCTCCATTCTATGGCAGGGTCTTAAAATTATACGAATTACTGAGGGACAATTCATAATCTAATCAGGATTAGGAAAACTCCTTACATTATCACATTTTTAGAAGCCGTATTTGTTTTGATATCTACTTAGTGAAACTCATTCAGGATCTGACCTTCCTAGAAATTAAAGTGAATTATTTTGTCTCTCATATTTATATAGTACAAGTAAAGTGACTTAGAAACTGGCCTCCTCCAGAAAGATCTAATTAGTTTACATTAAATTGATAGGCTGAGAGAAACTGAACCAATGTGACTTTTTGAAGGCTGCATTTCTGAATTTTAAGCATTTCAAGCCTGCTACCAAACTAAGCTTTTACCAAAGCACTTGAATCCCAATGTTTAACACTAAGCTACTTAATAGGAAAGTACTGAAACAATTGTTTTTATATCAAACTCAACAGACACACTGATGCAAATCTAACATATTATGCAAAATGTTAAATCGACTTAGTAATATGTATCTGACAAAAACATCAAGATTATTGGGGCTGGAGAGATAACAACTGGGTTGAACACATGCAAAAGCATGCTCTGCTTGAGGGAGGCCTGGGTGCAATCCAAAGAACTGCCAGGAGCAATTTATAAGTACAGAGCTCTGGGATTAGGTGCCTGGAGCACCACAGGGTGTTGTCCAAAATAACAGTATCAAAAAGATTACAATAAACTGCTGATCTCTTTTCCCTAAATTTGCTTTTTTACATCCCCAAACTAGAGTAGTTTAAAAATAACTATAAAAATCAAACACAAGTACTTCCAAAAATTGTCAACATAGAGAGAAAATTTCAGACAGCTCAGAAAGGAAAACAAAAGAGAACACTATCCAGACTCCATTTCCACTTCTCAGGGTGACCCACTAATTGATCGTGTGTATGTATACATGCTCTATACAAAGAACAACCTCACATTTTATTTCACTTAAATTCATCCTGGGAATCTTCCCACAGTTATCTATGCCACTCATTATAATGTCCGTACTTAATTCATTCTTAATTTATACATATTTTCATTTTCTACAGCAGGGTCTTCAACTACCTGGTCAAAAACTAATGCTGAGCTTCACAGTTATTTTTGCCTGTTTAATGACAATGATTTCCAAGCACTGGTCCACAGGCAACACCAGGTTGCAAATCTGGCTTTTGGGTTTTATGAAACAAATTTTTGTTTCAGATTTTATAAGTCTATATTTCATGAAACAAAATTTTCATGAACACGTTGTTCTATGTCCTAGGTTGTCATTTGGCTACACACGTAAATTAATGATAATACTGCATATAAAGTCTTGCAAACAGCCTTTTAGAAGTTTCTCTTAATAATGTTCTGCCCATTACGGGTATGTTAAAATTCTCACTTCCCCTGGGGCCAGAGCATTGGTGTAAGCGGTTAGGTGTCTGTCTGCCTCCGTGCACTAGCCAAGGACTGACCTCGGTTCAATCCCCCAGCGTCCCATATGGTCCCAAGCCAGGAGCAATTTCTTAGTGCATAGACAGGAGTAACTTCACCAGGTTTGGGCCCCCAAAAAACAAACAAAAATTCTCACTTCCCCATAGTCACAACTCAGAAAATATTGGAAAACTAATTTCTACTGGCTCCATTTATTTTATCATCTTATATATTGAATTTGCTTCTGTTTCTTTTAACTTTCATATTATCCTCATGTTTAACAATGAGAAAGATAAGATTTATAAAAAGTTGTGTTAAGGCAAAACAAAGATTAAATCCTGGGATTAGAGATTCATTCATGCTTTTTCCTGTCTTTTATGTATTGACGTGAATCAACAGATTGGGGGTTCTTAATTATACTTGGAAGTTGTCTCACCCACTTTATTGAAAGATGAACATAGCAAGGTGACTGAAAAGAATTTTCTGTTTTCTGACATTTTTTCTGTTTTTCTGAATTTCTATTTAGAAGGCATCATAAAATAAATATTTTAAATAAATACTCTGATTTTATTAGCCACAAATTGGAAATAGAAGCAGTGGAAGCCAAGTTAAAAATGGTGCAAGAATTTTTTTTTCTTCTTTCAAAAATCTAGTCACTACACAGGAAAAAAAAGACAACAAAACACTTGCCCTGGTAAAGAAATTGATAGACAAAAGATTCCTCAGAGTTTCTAGACTCTCAGGGTGTGATATTAGAAAATATATAAGCTTTTGGGGGGGGGGGTAGAGAGACTGGGAAATAAGGGGAGTTTTGCAAGCTGGTCTTGAATATAAAAGAAAGCCTCTGTTTAAAGACTTGTGTCCCTGCTGTTATGAGTGAAGTATGAGCCAAGAAGAAAGGATAACCAGTCCTTACAAACTATCTAATAGTGCCATAAGATTGCAACCACTATGTTTACATACTTACTGATTTAATGATGCCATGGGCATTGTAACCATCATCAGTGCATACATCTGAATTAATGATGTCATGTACCTTGTGACTGTTGTCTTCACATACCATTTTGCTGCTCTAATGCCTAAGCTGTATTACCCACATTCAGTTTCCCACCTAAAGTTTGCCCTTAAAAGCCTTGTTCCTACATTCAATAAATGAAGTCTAGTGCTCTGACAATACATCCCTGTGAGCAGTCTGTGGCTCGCAGTCTTCCCTCCTTTTCCCAAGTCCAGCCTCAAAGGCTATGGGCTGTAAGAGACCTTTACACACAGTTGCACTGGTCCTGTTGGGAGACCCCATGCTGAAGCACAACACATTTTGATTAAATAAATTATGTAGTATTTTGTCCAGCATTTCACGGATACAAGGAATCCAATGAGTCCTACATTACATAGGAAGAGCTACAAATGGTTATTTATATTTTCCAATTAGTTTCAATTCTATATTCCTTCTTATATCATATTTCAGAAAATATTTTCTATAATAGAAGACCTATATAGTCACATTTCATAAAATAAATTTATGTTACAAATTACATAAAGTGTAAAAGAGAAGTGAGAAATGTCAGAGAAGCAAACAACAGAAACTCAATCCATATCTGTATACTATTGAACAAACTATTTCTCCCAAGAGATTTAAAACATATTCAGGAATATTTTGAAATGTGGATCTTTTTTTAAATTCTAAAGCACTTAAAGATATTTGGGGCAAAAGTGATGCAGCAGTAGGGCATTTGCCTTGCATGCGGCTGATCTAGGATTCGATCCCCCGCCATCCCTTTATGGTCCACCAAGCCAGGAGTGATTTCTGAGCGCATAGCCAGGAGTAACCTCTGAGCATCACAGTGTGTGCCCCCCCAAAATGAGATATTCATGGTACATAAACATTTAAGAATCAATCAAGATATAAAAAAAAATAATGGGACAAAGAGCAAGAGTATTATTTTTAACGCGTCATCTCATCAAAACTCTCTCCTACTAATTATGAGGGGGCAATGGAAAGTGTTCATGATTGCACTCTTATTACTTGCCTTCATCCAAATACTTTGATAATGTTAATATTTGCTAAGTACCAAATATGCAAGATTTTGTGCTGTGTTTTGTACTGTCTAAATCATGTTTGTTTTTATTTGGGTACCACACCTGGCAGTGCTTAAAGCTTGCTCCTGGATCTGCTTAGGGATTGGTCCTATCTGGGGACCATGTAGCAGAGATTAAATCCAAATTAGCTGTGTGCAAGACAAGTGGTCTACCCACCCTACTATTTTCTCCACCCTCAGCTATCTATCTTATAACCACTATCTACACATTGCCATTGAATATTTGAAGCATAGCTCATATGAATTCATATGAACTGATATCTGCTATGAGAATAGACACACCAAATTTAAAATATAGTCTTTTTATAATCATTATATATATATAAATTACTACTAGGAATATACTGTTAACTATTAAAAAGTAGTCATTAGCAGATTTGAATGCCATCAAAATCATAAGAGTATGTGAGTAGAACTCCTAGAACCATAAAGAAAGACTCCATCCTAGGCTCCATCCTTTGACCTGTGCAAATACCAAGATCTCTAGCCACAGAGGCAGGATTTTATCATCCACTATGGAGTGGAAAGTTTCCAGACACCACCAAAGGACCAATGAGAGAATAAAAGAACATGTATGGAGCCTGTAGTTATGCCCATGACAGTATACTTCAAGGGCAGAGAAACCCTGTATCTCTTAGGCCAAGGGAATTCTCTTTCTAATTTCCCCAATATTTACTGTGCCTATGCAAGAAAAAAAAGAGAAGCACAAATTAACTTTTTTTTTAGTTTTGCTATTGTTGTTGTTTGTTGCTTTTTCCACCCCATGGGTTTTCTTTTGTGTGTGTGTGCATTGTTTTGTTTTTATTTCAGGACCGTGGTTATTGTGTGGTTGGTATCTTTATTGCTGTGGTGCTTTTTGAGTTTTTTGTTTGATTTTTTTTAATTTGTTTTAGTATTTTTAGGTTTCTCCCTTTTTCCCTTTCCTCTCTTAAACTGATATTTATAGCCTCTAGAAGGATTCCTCCCATTTTTTTGCTTGTTTAATTTTTGCCCCATTTTATTTTTCTTTCTTTTCTTCAAACAGAACCACATGATTTGAACCATCTTATTTTGCCTCACAAATTGAGGGGGAAATAATGGAGGGTACCAAGACCAGACAGTCGTATGAACATTAAGTAGAAATAAAAATATGATCAGACATGCTAGACACAGAGGGGACCAATTATACTAGCAACCTGGGTAGTAAAGGAGGGGGGTGTGGGATGCATGCTGGGAACAGGGGTGGAGAGAGGACAACATTGGTGGTGGGAGTGACCCTGATTCAATATCACTTTGTACCTAAAAAATTACTATGAAAGATTTGTAATCCACTTTGGTCAAAATAAAAATTAAGAAAAAAAGAGTCTGTGAGTAAAGTAATGAGTTTAAGACCAAGATTTTGTGTGTGTTTTATTTAGTAAGAGAGAAGAGAGCAGAGGGAAGGGGCAAAGGTTAGAAGAGAGAGCTCACAGAAAGACTGAGCCCCAAACTGGAATGTTGGCAAACTCAGAAAGACAATGGGCCTGTGTGATTCTCTACTGGACTCTAAATGAAAGACAAGAAAGATGAAGGTGTGCTATAATTTGTGGGGTAAGAGTGTTAATTTTTAGGCTAAAATACCAGTAGTTTCTTCAAGTGAGCAATTATATCCATCTCAATGAGGATTAGGACTCGAAAAAGCTATGTTTTTGAAACACCCATTATACGTGGCATTTGCAGAAAGTACAATAGTGGCTAATGTCAAACATGTTGGAAATATATGGAAGAGGAAATGTCAGGAAAATAATGATGCCTTTTCACATTCATCATCAAAATACCACAGAATACTGAGCTTTGCTGAAACTCTGTATAAAACTTCCATGATGAGAAAACTTTTAAGCATATTTTTCTAAATATATAACATACTTACTTTCCGGGGAGATAGCATGGAGGTAAAGCATTTGCCTTTCATGCAAAAGGTCATCGGTTCGAATCCCGGTGCCCCATATGGTCCCCCGTGCCTGCCAGGAGCAATTTCTGAGCATGGAGCCAGGAGTAACCCCTGAGCACTGCCGGGTGTGACCCAAAAAAAAAAACAAAAAAAAAAACATACTTATTTTCCTTTCAATATAATTGGGCTTCCATCTTTTTTAATGAATCACTTCTATCTTGGTGAAATTGATAAGTCATGTTATTGAGCGCTAGTTTCTTAACAAAGGACACCATTTTGTAAAGGAACACATTAGGCTTCTCTTTCTCAAGCCCAAGTTTCCATTAACACCACCCAAAGCTACTTGGCCATACCAGGTAGCCTATCTGAAAAGAACATGATGGAGTGGTAGGAAGGTATGCTAGACAAAAGATAATCATCTTAAATATCATCATCTAGAACTTCCTTAGCCCCTGCCTATATGAACTGGCTTGTAACCGTGGCAAGGTTCATCTCCCAAGGGAGATGTTCCTAACTGGTCAGTTTTGGGCTTGTGATTGACAGGATAAAGTTTCTCCTGAACTCAAACTAAATAGAATTTCCCTCTATGTTCTGATCAGGGAAGACAGTGGTACAGAGAAAGCACAGCATGACAGAAACACAGAACGACTGAAACCCCAAGTGGAACATGAATCCATGAGGTCCCCTGTGGGACTCGAACCCACGTATCACCCATAGTGGAACTTGAACTACATTAATGTCATCCTCAGTTTGAATTCAGCAAATATTGTGTGCTGTGTTGTGTGCCTGTGTTTGAGTCTTTTTTTGTCTTTATAGAAGTGGGAGAAAGTCAAGAACCACCGGACAGTCTCAATCAATCTTCATGTGTGTGGAGGGAGGGCAGAAGCAAGGAAGAAAGTTCCAAGGAGTTGTGTGCAATGGTGCCATCCTGGCCCCTTTCCAATGGTGGGAACTGGCTGGAGAGAGGGTGGGGGGATGTCTGTTTTAAAACCCAATCCAAACATGCTAAAGTATGTGGTTTTGAAAACATTATATATTGATTCTATCAGTGATTAAGTATTATAATTTGGTAGTTATCTGATCAGGGGAACTTTCCCAGGCCCTTCCCTAGAGAACGTATAGTGTGTATACTAATGAGTAAACTGCTGATGATTGAAAAAACGGGCCATTTAATTTTGTGAACATATGATATTGTTAAAGTAACTCAATTCCATGTCAATTTTGCCATATTAAACTTTATTTATTTATTTATTTTTTGGTTTTTGGGCCACACCCAGTGACGCTCAGGGGTTACTCCTGGCTATGCACTCAGAAGTCGCTCCTGGCAGGCACGGGGTACCATATGGGAACCGAGGGATCGAACCGTGGTCCATCCTAGGCTAGCACAGGCAAGACAGCAGACACCTTACCTCTAGCACCACCGCCCGGCTCCCCATATTAAACTTTAATGTTGGACATAAAATAGCTTTAAATGTGAAAATATCAATGATTCATGGTAAACTTAGTAAAGGCTTCTTTCTAAATGTAATGGTACTTAATTGTGAATATCTAAAAGATGGGAGATCTATAGACTAGTTTAAAGGTCTTTAATAAGTACCATAAAGAACAATTTGGTCCTGCTAGGTATAAGAATGTTCAGCAGTTTAGTTCCAAATTGACAGCAGGCAGCTTCAAATTTCCCTCCTAGAGCCTTAGTGCTTGGTCCTATGCTACTAACTTGGGAAGCTGGGGTGGATGGGAGGGAATACAGAAAAAGGCATGGAAAGAAGTTGGAGCACAGAGCCATAGCAGCCCTCTCTAGTATTCTAAGTTGGGTGCACATGGTTGTCTGTGGTGCCCAGGGCAGCAAAACTACCCATCAGAGGATGAAGAGAGAAAAAAGGATTAAAGAAAGGATTGTAGATGTGTGTTTTATGCAAGAAAGATAATGGACAAAGTTATGAATGTTGGGGGAAAATAAGAAGGGAATTCTGTGAGAATAAAATCAGTTGGTTGCTGTTGGTTGCAAATTGGAATGGAAAACACTATGGTTAAACTGAGTTGTTAATATGTCTCTAAATTAGATATGGTCTAATGCTTTTATATGAAGAATTCTATGAAAAGGAGCTTAGATATTCTAAACACATGGCATAGTGCTCTTAGAAAATTGGACCTTTAGAAATTACAGCATGGAGGTAAGGCATTTGCCTTTCATGCAAAAGGTTATCGGTTCGAATCCCAGTGCCCCACATGGTCCCCCGTGCCTGCCAGGAGCAATTTCTGAGCATGGAGCCAGGAGTAACCCCTGAGCGCTGCCAGGTGTGACCCAAAAACCAAAAAAAAAAAAAAAAAAAAAAAGAAATTACAGGAAATCAAGGTTTTTTTTTAATGGGATTTAAAATTATATGCATAATGGTTTTTCTGTGCATTCTATAAATTGAGAAATATTGCTTTTGTCCTTTCTTGGAACCTTCAGTATTTTTGATACTTCATGGCATTATGTTGATTTGCACATATAAAAATAGTAAGTTTCCTCTCTGTAGTGGTTATTACTCCTCATGCAGATAGGATATCTTAAAATTCAGCTAGGGAGCTCCAGAACTTTCTGCCAGGGAAATGGAGTTAAAAGTGTTTGAGATTAAGTGACAAACAGTACTGTTACAAGTACTCTGATAATCTCAGGAATACCATAGAGGCTATCGGCCTAGGGAAATGAAAAATCATCTAAAAATGTCTAGATCTGCACTGACTGACCACAGCCTGGATTCTGCTCTCAGCATCGAGGAAAGTTCTGGAAATCAGAATCTCTCCTAGACTTAAAGAGGGATGGGACAGACTTTCTCCAGGACATTCCTACAAAGGATAAGAGGCCCAAGGCCACCTCCAGTGCATCAACTGACCTTCGCATCTTTACATCAGCCAAACCTAGGTAGCTACGACATGACAAGTAAAGTATTAATGTCTTTATTAGTAAACCACATGCTCTGTCCTTGAACAATCCTCAGAATTCTCTGTAAAAAAAAAAAATAATGGGGTGCCCCAAATGGAGAGCTCTTCAGTCTTGCTGGGTTTATGCAAGAAACAAGCTAAGTTTATTCAGCCATCTTGCAAGGCTCCATATGAAAGTGGAGAGAAAAAAACTATTTTTCAGTGCCAGACTAAATTTAAATGCATTCTAGTAGACTTAACTTAAAGTCCATTCCTCTTGTGTAACCTATATGAAAGTGTACTTTCTTGTTGTAATAAAGTGGCCATAAAGGAACTAAAAGCATACATGCTATTGCTATTCACAGTGGGAGCCAAACTTTACTAGGGAAAATTTAAACTAAGAAGGACAATGGGAAAGAGTAGATGTGCTGTTACCAGACCTAGTGGGAGTCCTGGGTCTCCTCCCAGCAATACCTGTATAGAACCAAGAAAGCTTATAATGAGGAGGACTAGCAGCATGATCTTACATAGATGCCCAAATACTCAGGGAACAGATATAGTGCTATTCTGCTTTGGTCTCTGTGGCTTAATTTCTGTGTAATCATCCCAGAGGGAGATTCTTCTACGGTTCTATACTCCCAATGATAGAGGACTACTGCTCCAGGGCCTTATAGGTTTCAGTAATATCCCTATATCTAATTGATTTGATCTTTTTCAGATGTTGATAACTGCAAAATAGAATCAGTTAATTGTCTGGATCCTCATTAAGGGCTAAGGTAGCATAAGAAGCACCCCTTCTTATATGTAGAATTTTTCAGTCTTTGCCAGCCTGAAAAAGTTACAGTAGACCTTTGCCTACATCCCCTTTAATGACTACTTCTAAGGTGGTGAAACTTCTAGGGAAAATGTGAAACAGAAAGGTTATCAGGAAAGCTGCCAGAGAATAAGAGCAAAAGGGGCCATAGGAACTCAACTAGATTAGGCAATGGACTTCAATTGGAAATTACACTATGGCTATCTACCCCAGTAATTGGGGCAAGGAGAAAGAATGAACAGGATAGTAATATTTAAAGAGGATGGCTAGTGGAAGGAAAGAAGGAGCAAAGATTGTGACTTCCTGTGGTAATGTTAAAGGTAAAAGAATTAGCATCAGATGTATTTCTGTCTGGTCCAGTGCAGGGAAAATAACAACCCTGAGTTGTCTCTCTAGGCAACTAGATTCTAGGGCCCTATATTGTTCTCTCCACACCAATAGCTGTTTAAATTGCAAGATTGAAGAAGATGCAGGAACTTCCTTGTTCTTCATGGTAAAGAATCATAGCCTGAATAAGATAAAGTCCACTGTAGTCCAGGACAGAATACAGATCTTCCTGATGCTCCTGCTGCTGGCAGTGACTGCGGGACAACTGGCAAGAATGGAAACCTACTTTGTTTGTGGACTATACTTAGACTCTTACCCAGAGTGTGAGGGCTTGTGGTTTAAAATGTCACCCCATGGATCCTTCCCCTATGTGATTTGTTTGGGGTTTACAATTATGCTCTACAAGATCTCCCACTACAGAGGTGTATGTAGCTTTAAGAAGTGAATGCCAACCCATGGGTGCAGGTCCCAGAATAGGGAAATTGCCCTGAGAGCATTCTCATTTTTTATGTGTCCATAGGAGAGTCCCCCAAAATGTGGGGGAGAGAAGCACTTTCACTGCTAAGATAGGAATTTGTCAGGGAAGCTACCTGGCAGCAAAGAGGAAACCAGAAACTGAGGCTAGGTTTGGAGGGCTCAAGCAGAGTTTTGGGAGTGCTGTTAACCAGAGCTGTCTCAGCCCAAATATCAGTAGGGCCTTTAAAAGAATACACCCTGACTTACTTCCTAGAAGGGAATCATCAGTTAAGGCAAATAAAAAGAAGGGAGTCAACAGTTCAACACTGCTTAAGGTACCAGTGTAAGCCTCACTATCAAGCATGGAGTAGAAGAGAGTCTAAGATCAGAATTCCTGATTTCCAAAAATTGGTGATTGTGCATACATCTTGAGCACTCTCTGGACTCCTTAATAGAAGTGGCTCTGCAGAGGAATTTTGACTAAAGTTCTTTAAACAAGGTGGACTGTGTGTGATCCAAAGGGAACAAATCAGAAGCCATCAAGGGGATGCTGCAGCAGGTGAAGGCCAGCTTGCAGAAGCAGAAAGATTCTACCTCCTGGAATGAATAGTGATTCCCTCAATCTCCCTGATAACCATCCTGGCTAGGCCATTGTTCATTATTTTAATGATGCTCTTAGTAGGTCCTTGCATAATCAATTTCCACACACACTTTATTTAGGCACGCATAGGTGCAATTAAGATGATTATGTTAAGGTTCCAATATGTGCTTATTACATAAGCAGGGATGGGTTTGAGGAACCTCAAGGGGAGTCAAGGATTTGACTCAGGTCCATAAGAGGAGGAGGGAATGTGGGGCCCTATGATTTGAACATTGAGGGGTGCCATTTTGTAAAGGACCACATGTTAGGCTTCTCTTTCTCAAGCCTAAGTTTCTTTTAACACCACCTGGCCATACCAGGTAGCTTATCTGGAATTACAGTATGAAGGAACCCTAGATAAAAGCCAATTGTCTTCGATTCATCAGAAGCTTTAACTTCCTCATCTCCTGCCTATATGAACTGGCTTGTGAACTTGGCAGGGGTTGTCTCTTCTGGGAGATGGCCCTGACTGGTCAGTTTGGGGCTCATGGCTGATGAAATAAAGTTTTGTTTTGCTTTCCTCCAATTGTGTGGTCTCATCCTTCGATTCCAGACCCTAATGTTATTTACAAACAAGGAACTAATTAAATTAATGAGCAATAAGAAATTAGAGAGCAATGTTCATTTGATTGCTCTCCTTACCTTAACTTTTTCTTCTTAGCCTTAGAAAAGGGTGTGCCAATATATTTCCTGACTGATTATTTTGACATAGCATTTTGATGTGTGAATTTTCTTATATCACTAACTCCACATGCAGAAAAGTAATAATGACTCAGAAAGCAATTGTCTTCTAATCCCATGGTATGAAATAAAATATAAGTATGTGGGTTTAATCCAAAATGTCAATTTCACTTAATGAAACATAACATTAAAAAGGCTTTTCTAGGGCGAGAATGGTGGCACAAAGCAGTAGGTCATTTGCCTTGCATGTGCTAACCTAGAAATGATAGCAGTTCTATCCCCTGGTGTCCCATATAGACCCCCAAGCCAGGAGCGAGTTCTAATTGCATATCCAGGAATAACCCCTCAGTGTCACCGTGTGTGACACTCAAAAAAAAAGGGGGGGAGGGCTTTTCTAAATGTTATTTTCCAAAATAAAAAACAAAAATATTAAAGTATATCTAATAGAAATAAAATCAGTTTTATTTTAGATGAATATTTTGAAATATATGCTACTTTGGGACCAGAGAGATAGTACAAGGTAACTATGTAATTTGTTTACATTGCAAATATCCGGGGCCGGACGGTGGCACTGGAGGTAAGGTGCCTGCCTTGCCTGCACTAACCTAGGACGGACCGCGGTTCAATCCCCCAGTTCCCCATATGGTCCTCCGTGCTTTCCAGGAGCGACTTCTGAGCAAATAGCCAGGAGTAACCCCTGAGCATCACTGGGTGTGTCCCAAAAACCAAAAAAACAAAGCAAAACAAACAAAAACAAAACAAACAAAAAAAACAAATATCCAACCTGGTTCAACACTCAGCATCTTATATGTATCCCACCAAGCGTGATCCCAGCCTCACCAAGAGTCATTCCTGAGCAGTGGAGCTACATCCCTCACCTGAATTATTTTTTAACTATTTCTATTAATATTATTTCCTTCTTACTCTCCCAAGTCTATATTTTCAGCTGCAGTGAATGGGCTAGACCATTCTCACATATTTGCATTTCAGTTTGATGAAACATTGAGTTGAAATCTCTTTCCTTCTAAGGGCCAGCATGTATTTTCTTTGATTTCTACTTAGGTGTATAAAAAAATAAGCCTCAATTACTCTGCAGAATCAAAATTATTCAAAAAGGAATTTTATTCAATTGCATTTTAAGTGTAAGAAGAGATGTTTAGCATTAGATGAAAGGAGGGCTTTAAGCAGATTTACACATAATAATGTTAGAAAGTTTTTTTCCATGTAATAATTAAGTCATCTCTGCTATCGTACCACAGAATTGTACCCACAAAAGAGTATATGCAAATAACAATTAAAAAATAAAAATTAGGATTAACATATGCTAATATTAGGTGCTAATATAAGTGCTAGTGACAATATCTAAAGGAAAACAATTTTGGAAAATCAAGAGTGTAATCATATTGTAATTCATCTTTTATTCTGGTAATGGGATAAAAATGAACACCTGCAGTTTTATGCTCTATAGGGATTCCACAATATACAAATAATTTTACTATCAATATCAATTATGTATTCACATGTTAATTACAAAGACCTTTCTTTACTTCATGGAACCATGAAGATTTTAGATATCTGATGCCAGTCCACACACAGACAAATCCGATGGCAAATAAATGACCCAAGAAGCCCAAATGATATGTAATAATGACACCATAGTTTCAATTTGAAGATGTCAACATGTCTTTATTAAGAAGGGTTATGCCTCAAGACATAAGCAACACTGCCTATTGCCTTCCAAGGCTAACCTACACATATATATACACACACACACCCATACACACACACACACACACACACAAACACACACACAATGAGTGGCTTAGAACCTGAAATAATGCCATGATTAGAAGGGAAATGATGGAAGAGAAGCAATAGGCTGTGGATTAATGAGCTTGCATAAACACGATGGCCTTAATGGGCAGCACTGACAAAGTTCAATTATAGTGGAGCATGAAGCCTCATTACTGCCAGTTGTTTTCACTTAGGGCACTATGGCAGAGGAGAATCCTACTAATTGAAAACAAAGACAAAGACATGGAAATGAAATACATTTACCAAGAATTTTCAGGATCAAATGCCTATCTTTCTCCCATCAAACCACACAAAGTACACAACACACGGAGTCAAACAAATATTTGCACGTACATGCTCCTCACCACTCACAAAAGCACAAGTTCCTTCAATCTACAAAAAAAGTTTCCTCTATTTTGGTTGGCTAATTAGAATTACCTGGAGGGATGCTAGACAGAAATAAAAATTGAGGAGCCCTTCATAATGAAATTCACTTTAAAATGACTACCCCTTGGGGCCGGAGCAGTGGCACAGCAGTAGGGTATTTGCTTTGCACATGGTTGACCTAGGATGGACCTCAGTTCAATCCCTAAACATCTCCCAAACCAGGAGCCCATAACCAAGAGTAACCCCTGACTGTCACTGGATATGGCCCAAAACACAAAACAAAAATAAAAAAAGTCAAATAAAATGACTACCCATGATACCAGCACTGGAAATTTAAAGTTCTTTTCATCACTCCACATTGTCTCATGAGCAAGTATCACATAATCAAAATTAAAACTTTATTACATAATCAAAATTAAAACTTAAAAAGAAAGTATTTTGGTTCCATGAAGAGCCACATGTAAATTTGCTAGACAAATGAAATTCCCTTCAGATCCTTGTTTGTAAATGAAAAGGGAAATGTGCTAAATTAAAATTTAATGCTATTTAACTAATACAAATTTCAACAATGTGTAGAATAAAGTTTTGCCAGACAGAAACCATTTTTGAAATGCACTCCATGAATTAACTTACTAAAGATAATAGTCTTTCTCTTTTCAAGAACTCTCTGCCTCTAAAAGGCAGACATATCTTTAACTGATTAAAATATACTGACTAGACAGATATTTTAAAAAATCAGAGATATTAATGCATTAATGCATATCTACTACACATTTATACATGTCTATAATTTTAACATATATATTTAGTGTTAGATGTGCAGTACGATAGCAAATGGTGAATCATTAACAAGCCACCTTTAAATCAAAATTGAATTGCTTTTCACTTATCTATGAACACTCACAAAAAAATCAATGTTAACAGAGATAATTCAGGAAATGCTTTAGTGGTTTTAAAGAAAGAACTGGAAAAAATTAAAAGGATTACTAAGAATAGTCTCCAACTCTCTTACCTGAACCCAAATAAACACATAGTTGAGATGGATTTAAACCTAGGAGAATATTTCCCAATCGGAAGAAATAAAACGTAAATGCACAGAACACAAAAAACTGGGTCAAATTAAGTTAAAATAATAAGTTATAAGTAAGAAGAAAATATGACAAATGAATGGACATGTTGTATATCCGCCAATCTTTTTGAAAAGGTCATATACTTTCAAATTTCAAAAACAGTTATGGAGTCTGGGGGGGGGGGTACTCCAAAGGTTTCAAACACCTGCTCCACAAGCATCTGATCAGGATTCAGTCCCCTGGGTCATCACATGAAGTTTGCAGAATACTGTTAGTTCTGTGGGTCTAATGTCTGGGGACTTTCTGACTGAACTGCTCCCAGATGTGGAGAACAACTGGGAAAAATAAAAAGGACTGGAGAGCAGTAATAATGGTGCAGACACACCACAACCAGAAAGAGCAAGCCCTTGTAGGTACCTGGGTGACAATTACAATCAGAATGTATGTGAACACCACAATAAGAGTGTGACTCTTAGAAACACGTGTGCAAACAATATGAAAAGGGGTCCAATACTCAGGAAGCAAAGCACCTTGCTGCACCTATGAGCACAGCAAGCATCACATCACAGCTACAAAGTGAAAGCACCATAAGCCTATGTAGTTCACTGTTCTCAAAAGGTCTGCTATAGCAGCAAAGAGAAGGGGAGCGATTCAGTTAGGATAAAAAGCAAAATAATTAAAAGAAGTCATTTTTAAAGGAGATTCTTATTGTTGTTATTTTGAGACCATGAGGTTTTCCTCTGGCTCTCTCCTCATGGATCACACTTCTGGCCATGGTAAGAGAACCATATGTGATGCTGGATATCAAAATTGGGTTGGCCATGTGCAAGGCAAGCACCCTGTAACATCCCTCTATAAGTAACACAAATTGAACTTTAGTTTTAATAAAGATGGGTACCAAAAATAAAGCTTAAACAAAATTTTCAGTGTCAAGCTACCACCGATTCTTATGTTTTTAGACCTGTTTTCTACCTAACAGACATAAAATTTTAATGAGATTCACTTCTTTCTACAAAGTATCCTTTATTTGACTGATTATACCCCAATATGAATTTCTAATCTGAAATTTTAAAAGATAAAATACCTTCAAGGAATGGACAATTGATAGGCTCTTGGCATCATGTTCTACTACTGTGACATCCTAAGTGATGAGGCCATCTGCTGCCTAGGCACAAATGCTCTCTGTGCCGTACTCTTAGGTCTGGCTGTGTCCATCCATATAATCTCCTCAGCTTCTTCGCACTCACCACTCTAGTCAATATAGTTCCTCTGAAATCTTTCACTAAGTTCTACTCATCTACTGTGGGTACATACAAAATACTAACGAAATGGGTCTTGCAATGCCCATAGAGAGAAGGGCCAAGGATAGTTAATCGGTGTTTCCCAATCTTTTTCAGGTAATTCCTCCTTCTGATTGTTTTCTTCCTGTGACAACCCCTCATATTTTACCAGTTGATTGGCTGATCCCCTAGTTTTGTGCCATGAGTCCCATTTCTGTGATTTTTCTCTGTGACCACTTGGACTAATCTGAGAGTTGACACTGGCCATATGACTCCCTCTCCAAAAGTGCTACTATAATGGACTTTAGACAACACTGAGCAATCCCTTAAGCACTGAAACAACATGTCAATTAGTCTCATAAATTTATAGGAGAAGAAGTTAAGGAATCTTTTTTAAAATAATATTGGTTTGGTTTGGTTTGGGGGCACCTGACAGTACTCAAGACTAACCCCTGGCTTTATGCACAAGGATATCTTCTGGCAGAACACGATGTTGGGAACTGAATTAGGTGCAAGGCAATGGCAATCTATATGCAAAGAGCTTGGCTAGTGAAAAGTACCAGTTATTCCTTTCCTAATGTGTTCACAAAATTCATTACTTCATTATGCTGTAAGACCTAAAGTACTTTGTGGCTTATGTCTCATCTCAGATCTGCCAAACTAAACCACAAGAAAATGTATTTCACATATACCTCTGATTTCATTTATAGAACTGGCACAGACTAAAATATACTAAGACCCAGCTCAACCTTCCCTGCCTATAGTGCTAGAAGTGAAAGGAAAGATCTTGTCTTTTGGTCATTAGTATGATCTTTTAAAAAGCTCTGTTCAATTTTTATTCAGAATATATGTTGTTACCAAATTATATTTCACTCTCTTCTGAAAATTCTAAATGCTATGATGAATAGAATTCTTCTACCTGCATATCCCAAAAATGTGGAAAGCTAAATAGCAAGTCATAAGTATTGTTACTATTAGGAAGAAAAGGGAAATGAAATTATCAAGAACATATAGAGAGAAGTAAAACCTACTAAATATTTTTATACCACAGTACTGACTGATTTGAAATTTTACTCTATATTCTTTTAACTCCTAATATTTCCTGATATACATTTTAAAAAAAAATAACTATACTTAATAAAAAAAACTAAAATGTTTTATTTTACTTAAAATTCTATCAACATTTTAAAAGTTAACAAGAAATAGGTCCAGAGAGATAGTAAAGAGGTTAAGGAGCTTTTCTTGCATGCAGCCCATCCCAGTTTAATTCCTGGCACCTCATATGGACCCTCAAACACCACCAGGAGTGATCCCTGAGCCAAAGCCAGGAGATAGCTCTGATTACCACCAGTGTAACCTGAAAACAAAACAAACAAAAATCATTACTGATTTTCTCCAACTGGGAGATAAATAATTTCCTGTTGTTTTAAGCAAGAGTATGTGTCTCATTACTTCTCAGATCTCAAGCTCAGAAAATCTTTCATTTTACTAGTTTTTTCATCCTTTGGACTGACCTCACAGGCATCTTTTGCATAGCAAACATACACAAGCACCTCTGTGCTAAAGAATACAGCTAAGCTACATTCCACAAACATCCCAATTATAAAATGGCTTCCTCTTGGAAGCAGATTCAATTTTGTTTAAGTACTAATTTCTTTGTTTAAACATTGTGGTTACAAAAAATGAACGTATTCGGATTTCAGTCATCAAATGAACATCACCCTTCACCAGTGTAACTTTCCTGCCACCAGTGTTACCCATTTCCCTGCTCCCCTAACCCGTGGCTGTCTGCAAGACAAGCATTTTATTTCTCTCTCTTACTAATACTGTCATGGTAGTTGTTAGTACAGTTATTTCTCTAACTGTTCTTATGACTCTTTGTGGTAGGCTTCATATTATGGGCTGGTCTTTGGGTCCACATCTTTATTGTTTCTGGGTATTATTGACCATACTGTGTTTTATCTCCTTTAAACCCAGCAGATAAGAGACTACTCTGTGTCTATTTCTCACTCTCTGACTCATTTCACCCAGCTCGACAATATCTATTCCATCAATGTATAGGAAAATTTCATGACTTCATTTTTCCTAATGATTGCATGGTATTCCATTGTGTAGATGTACCACAGTTGCTTTAGCCACTCATCTGTTGTTGGGTATCTGGGTTATTTCCAGATTCTGCCTGTTGTAAATAGCACTGCAATGAACATAGGTGTGCAGAGAACATTTTCGTATTGTGTTTTTGTGTTCCTGGGATATATCCTTAAGAGTGGTATAATGGATCATTTGGGAGCTCAATTTCCAGTTTTTTTAATAATATCCATATTGTTTTCCAAAAAGGTTGAACTAGATGAGATGGCATTTCCACCAGCAGTGGATGAGAGTTCCTTTCTCCCCACATCCCCTCTAGCACTGATTGTTCTTATTCTTTGTGATGTGTGCCAGTCTCTGTGGTGTGAGATGATATCTCATTGTTGTTTTGATATGAATCTCCCTGATTATTAGTGATGTGGAGCATTTCTTCTTGTGCCTCTTAGGCCATCTATATGTCTTCTTTGAGGAAATATCTGTTCATTTCTTCTCCCCATTTTTAAATGGGGTTAGATTTTTTTCTTATTAAGTTCTATCAGTACCTTGTATATCTTAGATATTAGCCCCTTATCTGATGGGTATTAGGTGAATACTTTGTGCCATTCTGTGGGTGACCTTTGTACCCTACTTGCTGTTTCCTTTGAAGTGCAGATTTGAATGTTTACCTTTTCTGGGCTAAACAACATAAAGAGCCCCAGGCTTGACTCTGCTCTCTGCTGGTGTCTTAAATCGCACAGTCATAACAAAATACCATGACCTAGGCAGGGGTACTCAAACTTTTTAAACAGGGGCCCAGTTCACTGTCCCTTGGACCACTGGAAGCCAGACTATAGTAAAAACAAAAATCACGAACAAATTCCTATGCACACTGCATACATCTTACGAGAACAAATACAATATGTGGCCAACAGACCGTAGTTTGAGGACCACTGATAGAGAACTTATCAACAGCAGAAACTTGTTGCCACATTCTGGAGGCTACAAGTTCAAGATCAAGAAATCACCAAATTCAGTCAATGCAAACGAGGACCTATTTCTTAGCAGTTCACAAAGAGCTATCTACTAAGTCTAAGCCTTCAAGAAATGGAGAGGGCATTCTCAAAAGATACTAACCATCCTGAGAGTTCTATCCTCAAGAACAAATAATCTTTCAAAGACCACATCTCAAAATACCATCAAACTGGGGTGTTAAATGTCAACATATGAATCAGTGAGGATACCAGTACAAAAGTAAGGATAAAGAAGAAATTATCTGTTCTTCTTCTGGGTTTATCTCAGACTATTGGAGCAAATTAGTATTACCTGGAAGAAATAGTGCAGTTAGTTCACTTTCATCAGAGCCCTAGGTTTGATCCCTGGCACCTAATGGTCACTCGGGTATGTTAAAAGCCATACCTGACACCAGTCCAAGAATGATTCAAAAATTGAACACATTAACTTTAGATCAATTTTTAGGAGAAAATAAGATATGTAATTGCATGTATAGAGAATCTACATAAATGTGAATTCTGAAATCAATGAGAAAAATTAAAGAGATATATCCTAAACTAAGAAATAGGATAGGAGGCCGGAGAGATAGAATGGAGTTAGGGCATTTGCCTTGCATGCAGAAGGACAAAGGACAGTGGTTCAAATCCCAGCATCCCATATGATCCCCTGAGCCTGTCAGGAGCGATTTCTGAGTGTAGAGCCAGGAGTAAACCCTGAGCACTGCCAGGTGTGACCCAAAAACCAGAAAAGGAAGAAAGGAAGGAAGGAAGGAAGGAAGGAAGGAAGGAAGGAAGGAAGGAAGGAAGGAAGGAAG
>PVKC010000147.1:0-85564 GCA_004027635.1 Crocidura indochinensis | reverse complement strand
AAACAATCCAAAAGATCAACGAAAGCAGAAGTTGGTTCTTTGAAAAAATAAACAAGATTGATAGACCACTGGAAAAACTAACAAAGAAAGAGAAAGAGAGAAACTTGATAACTCGTATTAGGAATGAAAAAGGAGAGATCACTACTGATATAGTAGAGATTCAAAGGGTAATCAGAAACAACTTTGAGAATCTCTATAACACTAAAAATGAGAAAATGGAAGAAATGGATAAATTCTTGGACTCTCATAATCTTCCACAGTAGAAGGAAGAGGATGTAGCATATGAAAACACCCCCATCACTATTGATGAAATTAAAAAGGTAATCAAATGTCTGCCCAAAAACAAAAGCCCAAGCCCAGATGGATTCACTAATGAATTCTTTCAAACTTTCCAAGAGGAACTACTACCAATCCTGGCAAGACTCTTTCATGAAATTGGAAAATCGGAAACACTTCCAAATAGCTTTTCTGAAGTCAATATCACCTTGAAACCTAAACCAAATAGAGATGCTATGAAAAAAGAAAATTACAGACCAATATCGCTGATGAATGCAGATGCAATGATCCTCAATAAATTTCTGGCAAAGAGAATACAATGCCTCATTAAGAAGATCATCCAGTACGATCAAGTAAGTTTCATCCCAAGAATCAAGGATGCTTTAACATCCGTAAATCTATCAACATAAAACACAGCATCAACAACAAGAAAAATAAAAATCACATGATCATATCAATAGATGCAGAGAAAACATTTGATAAGGTGCAACACCCATTCTTTATCAAAACTCTCAGCAAGATGGGAATGGAAGGAACCTTTCTCATCATAGTTAAGGTCATCTACCACAAGACAGTGGCAAATATTATCCTCAATGGAGAAAAAATAAAATCATTCCCTCTAAATTCTGGCACAAGACAAGGCTGTTCTGTCTCACCACTCCTAATCAACATAGCACTGGAAGTACTCACTATAGCGATTAGGCAAGAAAAAGATACCAAGGGAATCCAGATAGGAAAGGAAGAAGTCAAGCTCTCACTTTTTGCAGATGACATGATACTCTTTTTAGAAAACCCCAAATACTCTATCAAAAAGCTTCTAGAGACAATAGACTCATATAGCAAGTTGGCAGGCTACAAAATTAACACACAAAAAAAAACTAATGGCTTTTCTATACACCAATAGTAATAAGGAAGAAATGAACATTAAGAAAACAACTCCATTCACAATAGTGCCACAAAACTCAAATATCTTGGAATCAACTTTACTAAAAATGTGAAGGGCCTATACAAACAAAACTATAAAACTGTGCTCCAGGAAATAAGAGAGGATACGCGGAAATGGAAACACATACCCTGCTCATGGATTGGCAGGATTAGCATCATCAAAATGGCAATAATACCCAAGGCATTATACAGGTTTAATGAATCCCTCTAAAGATCCCCACAACATTATTCAAAGAAGTGGATCAGGCACTTTTGAAATTTATTTGGAACAATAAACACCCTAGAATAGCGAAAGCAATCATTGGGAAAAAGAACATGGGAGGAATTACTTTCCCCTATCTTAAACTTTACAAAGCTATAGTTATCAAAACAGCACGGTATTGGAACATGGACAGACCCTCAGATCAGAGGAATAGGCTTGAATACTCAGAAAGTGCTCCCCAGATATACAGTCACCTAATTTTTGATAAATTAGCAAGAAATCCTAAATGGAGCAAAGAAAGCCCCTTCAACAAGTGGTGTTGGCACAACTGGCTAGCCACTTGCAAAAAATTGAACTTAGACCCCCCAGCTAACATCATGTACGAAGATAAAATCCAAATGGATGGAAGACCTTATATCAGTCCCGAAACCATAAGATACATAGAACAACATGTAGGCAAAACACTCCCAGACAAGGAGACTACAGGCATATTCAAGGAGGAAACAGCACTCTTCAAGCAGGTGAAAGCAGATATTAACAAATGGGAATATATTAAGCTGAGAAGCTTCTGCACCTCAAAGGAATTAGCGCCCAGGATACAAGAGCCACCCACTCAGTGGGAGAAACTATTCACCCAATACCCATCAGATAAGGGGCTAATCTCCAAAATATACAAGGCACTGACAGAAATTTAGAAGAAAAAAAAAACATCTAATCCCATCAAAAATTGGGAGAAGAAATGGACAGACACTTTGAAAAGGAAGAAATACAAATTGCCTAAAGACACATGAAAAAATGCTCCACATCACTAGTCATCAGGGAGATGCAAATCAAAACAACTACGAGGTACCACCTCACACCACAGAGAATGGCACACATTACAAAGAATGAGAACAAACAGTGTTGGCAGGGATGTGGAGAGAAAGGAACTCTTATCCACTGCTGGTGGGAATGCCGAGTAGTTCAACCTTTATGGAAAGCTTTATGGAGTTTCCTCCAGAAACTGGAAATTGAGCTCCCACACTATTCTGCTATACCACTCCTAGGAATATACGCTAGGAACACAAAAATACAATACAAACCCTCCTTCCTTACATCTATATTTATTGCAGCACCATTAACCATAGCAAGACTCTGAAAACAACCAAGATGCCCTTCAACAGAGGAATGGCTAAAGAAACTGTGGTACTTATACACAATGGAATATTCTGCAGCTGTCAGGAGAGATGAAGTCATGAAATTTTCCTACACAAGGATGTACATGGAATTTATCATGTTGAGTTAAATAAGTCAGAGAGAGAAAAAAACACAGAATGGTGTCACTCATCGATGGGTTTTAAGAAAAATGAAAGACATTCTTGCAATAATAATAATTTTCAGACACAAAAGAGGAAAGAGCTGGAAGTTCCAGCCCACCTCATGCAGCTCACCACAAAGAGTAATTAGTTTAGTTAGAGATATAACTACATTTTGAACTGTCCTAAAATTGAGAACGTATGAGGGAAATGGAGAGTCTCTCTAGGGTACAGTCGGGGGGTTGGTGGGTAGAAGGGAGATTTGGGACAATGGTGATGGGAACGTTGCACTTATGATGGGTGGTGTTCTTTACATGACTGAAACCCAAACATAATTATGTATGTAATCAAGGTGTTTATATAAAATATAAGAAAATAACAAGGTGCTCTAAAAAAGATTGAAATTATGACCCAGAATTTATTTACTCTTCAGTCATTTTTTAACATTTAGAATAGATATGTACATTTTCTTTGTATTATCGTCTAAGTGTAATTTTAACATGTATATCTTTTACTGTATATTTTACTAAGTAGTTTTATCTTTCTCCTTTTTATTTAGATTAGATAGAGATAATTGTTTAGAATTTAGTATAGTTAGTACCCTTGGAGTTTTCAGGTTATTTGTGTATTACCTTTTGTACCTCATCATTTATTTTATAATGTAAAATAGGGGGAGATGTAGGATTACGGGATTTGTTTGTCTCTATGTCAATCAACTCCCACATAGTTTCTCATTGGATGTTATTTTATGTATGCAGCCTTACATACCTCATCGTTTATTTTATAATGTAAAATATGGGGAGATGTAGGATTACGGGATTTGTCTGTCTCTATGTCAATCAACTCCCACATAGTTTCTCATTGGATGTTATTTTATGTACGCACCTTATTATATAGGGTAATTATATGGGGTATTATATGGATAAGTAAATACCTCTTATTTTTAGTATTATATGGATAAGTAAATACCTCTTATTTTAGGGGTATTATTTTATAATACCTCTTATTTTTAGTGAAACTGGATGGTCGCACCTTCTAGATGTGATGTTTTTCCATTGATAAAAGGTAAGGATAGAAGTGGAGGCATGTCTTTCGTTCCTGGAGCTTAATTGTGCAGCTGCTAGCTAGGTGGTCTGTGGACTGGAGTTAGGGTAATGTGATAATTTTTATAGTCTTTTCTTTAAATGTGTGTTTTATTATTTTGTAGAGTGCCTTCTGGTTAAAATGCATCTCACTAGTGTTTGTGGTTTGAACTGGAGGGTTTGGATTCTAGACATTACAATAAGAAACTCTGAAGATGTAAGTTAAGTCATTTTTTCCAACATAATTGTTCACCTCGATTTTGAATTTTCAAACCATGATTATAACTGGGAAATTAAGTATTTTTACTTTTATCCTCAAAATACCATAATCAACTCAGACCGCAAAGTAATTTATATCTCCTCTATAACAATGCGGTGGCTTTGTTGTGAACAAAATAGCTATGAATCTGAATAGCTGTGTTAGGAGAACAATTAATGCCTATTTTTCCAGTACTATTTAACTCTCTTGCATAGAATACTTTGGACAATTTAAAAACTATCCATTTATTTGAACCTCAAAACTATCTTTATAACTATAATAATCATTATATTCTTTGGTCACTGGAGAGAGTTAGGTAAATAGAATTTTTACTTATCCATATAATACCCCATATAATTACCCTATATAATAAGAGACAGTATTATAATTCATATCTAGGCCTGTCTTTTTAATGTTATGGACCAATTTTTATACTAATTCTAGCTATCATGCAATCACATATCAATTTGAAAAGAAGTACATTTATTCTGTGTTGCTTGAATTAAGATACTGCAACTCTCCAGCTATTTAGTTATATATTTATTAACTTCAAAACCTATCTCATTTCATTTAGTTACCTTATAAGACCTTTCTCTCGGGACAATTGCTTTTAGGAGAATGACAGGCAAAATGCTATAAACAGTTTGATGTCTTCATTTTTGTATCTAAGATTTAGCTGCCTTGTCTTCAAATCTTTGCACAATACACATCTTTTGCTATGGTATATTTGCATATAAGTAGGAAACTTAGCATGGTCTCTCACCTGATCTTGGACCATTGCACCTCCAAAAGCCCAAATAGCAGCAAACACAAAATAAAGCTCATAAGTTTCTTTAGGGCAGTCAGCAGTGATGCCCTCCTTAGTCAGCAGGCATTCAAGAAGATTGCACAACATCTGAACCATGCTCTGCTCTGGAATTGGGATTATCTTCTTAAATCTGGTGAGACAAACAGAAAAATACACACAGGGAAAATATCGTGGACATTTTTTTATCCTCAAGATGCTTATACAATCCACTGGAATTCAAGCACACTGAATATATCCACTTCTTTAATTTTACAGAAGACCTGAGCGCTACTTATGCCTTACCCTAGTTTACTTTTATATATTTATAATGTATAGAACATATTGGCAGTGCTCAGAGATTGGTCCTCAATCTTTGTTCAGGCCCCATGTGGTGATCTCTGCAGACCATAAGGTGACAGGGATCAAACTGGGCTGTCCCATATTCACAAGAGTCCTACCCACTGTGATAATATTTTGGTCCAGTCTTTATTTTTTCTCAGCTACCTTTGTTAGGAGAGAATTAACTCCTCAAAAGGTTCTTTTCATTTTTCTTTCTGAAACCATCACTATTTTTTTATTCTCTAAAATTTGATTAAACTCTATGAAAATGCGGGAATATGTACATCAACAATTAAGTGTCTTACAGGTATAGTCACTTAATTTTTTCAACTATAATTAAGCACCAAAGTTCAATATGAATGTAAGTTTGGTTTTTTTAATTCATCTCAGAGACATTCCATCAGGACACTGAACATATTTCCTCTGTATCCTGAGTTTTATTTGGTGAAGCGATGTTCTACAAAAGTTTTCTTGAAGGAATTGTCTTTCAAAGACACATTTCTATTGTATTTTGCTCATCTAAATGAAATAATTTTAATTATTAAATAAAAAATAATATAGATCTATGCCCGAAGGTGTAGGATCATCTCCTTTTCCACCTCCTCTATCCTCTCTTTCCTATTTTCGCTCTTCTCTTTTCTCACTTCTCCCTACACCTTTACTCCCTCCCACTTTTCTCTTCCTCTATCTTCTGCTTCCCTAACCCCCACTTCTCAGCTCCCACTGCTTTCTTCCCTCCATTTTTCTCTCTTCCTCTATACTCACCTCCCTGTCCCTTCCCCTCCCCCACCTCTCTCCTCTCTTTCCCTCTCCTCTCTTCTCTCCACCTTTACCCTCCTCTCCTGTTTCCTCTACTCTTTTCTGCTCTTCCCTTATTTCCTACCCCCTAACCCTATTTCCTATCTTCCCCACATCTCCTCTATGGATTTTCTTCTAATGACTCACCATTCTTCTCCACTCCTCTTCTCATCTTTCCTCTACCAACATTGTATCAAAAATGTTGTCTTGTGCCTATTGCATGTTAAGAATTCTAGGTTAAAAAAGCTCAAGAAGCACAGTCTCAATTTCCAATCTATCAGCAACTACTGAAAAATATTAAGTAAAATTTTCCCTTATTGGTGACTATAAAAGAAGTAGCATCTCTTAGTTCATTTCTTATTGATTAGGATGTACATGAGACTCTCTAATATTTCTTACAAAAGTCTCAGGATTACATCAGTCTGTCCAGATAATCCAAAAGTTCTAATAAATGACTTATGTTTAGTTAGGTCACTATCCTGTATGATCTTTAAAACTTTATTTGGGTCTTGACTGTGATATAATTATCTTTTGTCTGTGAACCTGAATAATGATTTTTATTTTTTAGTTTTTGGGCCACATATGGTGACACTCAGAAATTGTTCCTGGTTTGGGGGACCATATTGGGCACTGGGGGATCGAACTGTGGTCCGTTCTAAGTTAATGTGTGCAAAGCAAATACCCTACCACTTGTGCACTTCTCCAGCTTCAATAATTTTTATTCTTAATAAATTTTTTTTTGGTTTTCAGGTCACACCCGGCAGTGCTCAGGGGTTACTCCTGGCTCCATGCTCAGAAATTGCTCCTGGCAGGCACAGGGGACCATATGGGGCGCCAGGATTTGAACCGATGACCTTTTGCATGAAAGGCAAACGCCTTACCTCCATGCTCTCTCCCGGGCCCCTTAATAAATTATTTTTAGGAACCAGAGCAGTGGTGCAAGTGGTAGGGTGTCTGTCTTGCACATGTCTGATCCAAGATGAATAGGCTTCTCTTCTTTACTTTCAATTATTTTTAAATTATTTATAGAAAAATATTAAAATATGACTCATGCACAATTTGGTTGAGACATCAGTATAAAATGGGATGTAGCCACATATGCTGAATAAAAATGTGGCATACATGTTCAAAAATACATTAAAATATAAAATTGTTACTTTGGAATATTATGCAGCCATCAGGAGAGATGAAATTGTGAAATTTTCCTATACATCAATGTACATGAAATCTATTATGCTGAGTGAAATAAGCCAGAGGGAGAGAGATAGACACAGAATAGTTTCACTTATCTGTGTTTTAAGAAAAATAAAAGACATTTTTGCAATAATTGTCAGAGGCAAAAGAGAGGAGAGCTGGAAAGTCCAGCTCATGACATGAAGCTCACCACAAAGAGGGATGAGTGCAGTTAGAGAAATAAGTACATTGAGAACTATCATAACAATGTGAATGAATAAAGGAAGTGGAAAGCTTGTCTAGACTACAGGCGGGGGTGGGGTGGGAAGGAGGGAGATTTGGGGACATTGGTGATTGGAATGTTGCCCTGTTGAATGGGGTGTTCTTTATATGACCGAAACCAAAATACAAATATTTGTAATTAAGATGCTTAAATAAAGACATTAAGAAAAATAAAATTGTTACTTTGGGAGAAAAGTGGATAGTTTGGGGGCTAAGTGACATACTTAATAAAGTAAAAGACAAATGTGAGGTAATTGTAGTAGTATGTGATATAAATTATTGAAGTAAAATAAACTAAAAAATCAACTCCTAAACCTAAAACAATGGAGGAAAAGATATGGGAATTGAGAGGAGTTTATGGTACTTTTAACTGTAAAGCTGGTGGTGGGTGTGTTTCTGTTTATACACATAAACAGGCAAGTCACATAGTGATTTGGACATAGAATTCAGTTGATTGGACATCAGCTGTTCACCTCAGAACCTTGGATCCCATCTTTGGAACTGTTATGGTTTTCTGCACCAGCAACAGGAATCAGTATTCTAAAGAGGAAGGGCCTAATGCTTCCCTGCCACTGAATTGCTCCAAAGTGGGTTCATAGGACATTCTGATGATTTGGAAACAGTGACAACTTGCTTCCAGGACAGAATTCCTTTCATTGCCACCTCATGGTGAGAGGAAACCAGAAGACGCTCCATGACACCCTGACTTCAACATAGGATAATTGGCTTTGGATTTGGTGTTTAAGTCTGATCGTTTTTTTATTTCTACTTAATGTTCATACGACTGTTTGGCCTTGATACCCTCCATTATTTCCCCTCCATTTGTGAGGCGGAACAAGATAGTTCAAGTTATGTGGATCTATTTGCAAGAAAAAAATAAAATAAAACAGGGCAAAAATCAAACAAGCAAAAAATGGAAGGAGTTCTTCTAGAGGCTATAACTATGAATTTAAGGGGAGAAAGGGGAAATATAAGAAAAACATAACAACTGTACAAAAAATAAAAAATAAAAAATTCAAACAAAAAATTCAAAAAGCACCACAGCAATATAGACAACAACCACACAATAAGCATAGCCCTGAAATAAAAACAAAACAAAGCACAAGAAAACAAACAATAACAATAACGAAACAAAAACATTTAAGTTGTGCTTCTCTCTTCTTTTTCTTGCATAGGCACAGTAAATATTGCAGAGATTGGAAAGGGAATTCCCTTGGCCTAAGTCTGATACAGAGTTTCTCTGCCCTTGAAATATATTGTCATGGGAATAACTACAGGCTCCATACATGTTCTTTTACTCTCCCCTAGGTCCTTTTGTGGTGTCTGGCAACTTTCCATTATGTAGTAGATGATAAAATCATGCCTCTGTACCTAGAGATATTGGTATATGCATAGGTCAAAGGATGGAACCTAGGATGGAATCTTTATGTTTCTATGAGTTGTGTTTCATCAGTGTTGTTTTAATCAGTCTTCTGTAATTGGTGGTCTTGGTTTTTGCCACAATCCTAGGGTGAAACCTAGGATAGAGTCTTTCATTATGTTTCCAGAAGATCTGCTCAGTTGCAGTTGTCTCAGTCAGACATCTAGAATTAGAGATCTTGGTTGTTGTACAGATCATGGGCCAAGGCCTAGAGTAGGGTCTTTTTTTATTGGTCCCAGGATAAGTTTTGCCCAGTCATGGTCGTCACAGTCAGTCTTCCGTAGAGAGTGAATTTGGCTTTAATACAAATCAAAGGATGGGCTTTTCTGATTTCATCTTATAGTTAGGCAGTGAGGTAAGGCAACCTGCTCTTAGACCAAGTTGTTGCCATTTCCTCATGTCAGGATTTTAAGAGTCTTATACATGGTTACAGTAAAGGTTTGATTCTTTGCATACATATCACTCCCTGAAGCCCTATAAGTCAAGAAGGAGCATCTTTGGGTGTGACCCAATCATCTCCCCTATCCTGAATATTAGTTTGGTCACTCTAAGAATTTTAAAACAATATTCTATTAGGGAGTTTTCCTAAAAGTTATGTAGTCACAATTTCTTGTTTGCTCAATATATAGAATAACAATATATGAATTGGTAAAGTGGAAAAATTTAGTGCCCAGGATTTGAAGGATAACTTCTATAATGCTAAGAGTGCTGGTTTCCCATGATGAAAAAGGATACTTGCACCAAATAGAATTGGCAAAAGGAGATTCAACAGTACTGTTCTGAGTTGCTAAATGACCCATGCCTGGAAAACTGTAGAGTCTAATAGTGGCATGTATGAGACGATACTTCCTGGTGAATGCATATGTTCAAAGTGTCAAACAGACTTTGAGACATAACATGTGGTTCAGGAGGCCTGAAAACTTTTTATCTTTTTGTTTGTTTGGTTGGTTTATGGATCACATTGCCAGTACTCAGAGCTTACTCTTGGCTCTGCACTCAAGAATCATTCCTGGTGATGCTCAGGGGGACTTTTGGGATGCCAAGAATAAAATTCTGGAAAGACACATGCAAAGTAAATGTCCACTCCACTGGACTATCCCTCTGGACTCTTATGGGCTACTTAAGTTAAATTTGAATGAGAAAAGTTTATGATTATCTATATGAACAGATAAGTACACATTTCAAGGAAAGTCATATGGATAATTTCCAGTGATTAAAATAGGATTCATATAATTCTTAAAATGATTCAAAAAGAGGGATTGGAATGATAATACAGTGGATAGTGTGCTTGTCTTATATGCAGACACCTGAGTTTGATAACTAGTATCTTATATGGTCATCTGAGCACTGCTAGGGATAATTCCTGAGTGCAGAGCCAGGAGTAACCCTTGAATATTTTTGAGTGTGACCCAAACATAAAAACATAAAAAATGAATATGCAAGCAAAGAGAGTAATATTTACAAAACTGCCACAAGTAGGGTAATATTTATACTGTTTCTAGTTATGAAGTTATTTCCTAACCTTTGTTTCTTCTCATTCCTTTATGAAACTGGTAGCAGAAGGTACAGCTACTAAGGGGTGATAGGTAAATAATAAACCACTCTCCCTTTTGTTTTAGGAGAAACTATAAAAGCAGGACTGATCAGTGGAGCAGAAAAAGCAGCTTTTATTTTATTGAAGATTGTATTTTAATTTTTTCACTGACTGAATTTTTTGTTAAGATTTTTGTGCTGCACTGCTCTTTCCCCCATTGGCACCTGGATCCTGTGCAGTGCCATGTGTCACCCTCCATATTTCCATCTGGAGCAGCTGCACTAGATTTCTGAATGTTTTGTTAACTGATTGTTCCCATGGGATCAGGAAATAGCTCCTTATGCTCTCATTGTTCACTCTATCTTGAAAAGCCTCTCCTAATTTCAGTAGCCACAATGAATCCTGGTATCGCACAGAAGAAACACTAGGTGTTTCCCACGATTTAAACACTCTATGAATTGATAAGAAACTACAACGTCTTAATTCTATGCCATAATTACACTTAAAAAGCCCTTGTAACTGAAAAAGAAGGACTAGGTGAAAATGTACCTATTGTGTTAAAATGGTATGGCATAGTAATAAAAATAGAACAACAGGAACAACAGGAACTTCTAGTGTAAAATAATGAATCAAATCAATACTCAGAATTAAGAATCTACTTAGCAACAAGATCTAATCAACAGAGCTAATAAATATAATTGGAAATCTAAAGCTCCACTACAAGCACTCACAAAACCTTTAAAATGAACAAGGAAAACAAAGAAATTCTGTAGCCCTGACATAGATAGCAGTCTAGATGAGTATTTGAGATCAAAAAATGATCAAGTGCTGTTGTGGAGGACATCAATTCTACATGCTATATTATAGCAATGGAAAATAATCACTGGATGAAAAATTTCAATTCAATGAAGAACTTATTTAGAGCCTGAAAAAATTCTTACAAATGTAACTCGAAGAATTAAAGAATACGGGGCCGGAGAGATAGTATGGAGGTTAGGGCATTTGCCTTGCCTGCATAAGGACAGTGGTTTGAATCCCGGCATCTCATATGGTCCCCTGAACCTGCCATGAGTGATTTCTGAGCGTAGATCCAGGAGTGACTCCTGAGTGCTGCCGGGTGTGACCCAAAAACCAATAAATAAATAAATAAATAAATTAATTAATTAATTAAAGAATACAATACCATAGTAACAGAATTCTGAAGAATCCTGGAGAACTCTATTAGTAAACTTGAAGACAAAATACAAGCCAGCTATAATAATAAAGTGGCAAAAGAAAAGAGACACAAAAGGGAGATAATGTAAGACACTTCATGGATATTAACAAGAAGAATAATCTTCAAATTATATAGGAATAGCAGAGAAGAAAAAAGAGTAAATGGAAAGAATGACTGGTTGAAATATAATAGGTTAGAACTTCCCCAGTCTCTAAAGAGAGTCTTCTGCACAGGTTCAAGTAGTTCAATGTGTGACAACAAAATAAGTTCATATAGCACAATAAAATTTAAAATAGCAAATATTAAAAAGAAAGGGTCAAAGTATCAAGATATAACAGAGGACAGAAATACAAAAAAATGACATAAAAAGTACACCCGATCTCCCATATAAAGCCACATAAAAATATTGGAAAGACATTGTACAAGCCTAGAATAAACTCAGGTGTCCATAAGGCAATTACTGAATGATGAAAGTGTAGCATAAGTACAAAATGGAATACAATACAATTTTAATGATGTATGAAATAATACAACAATATGAATAGAACTGAAGGATATGATGTCAAGTGAAAAAGTTGAAAAATAAAAGAAATATTGGATGTTCTCAGCGTTACGTGGAATTTAGAATAACATGGTTAGGAAATGCAAAGTATTAAAGGGATGTAGCTAGATTACCCTAAAAAAAGTTTATATAAACAAGGACACCCAGTGACGCTCAGGGTTACTCCCGACTAGGGTCTCTGAAATTGCCCCTGGCTGTGGGGGACCAAATGGGATACCAGAGATTGAACTGAGGTTGTCCTATGTCAGCATTATGCAAGGCAAATGCCCACTATTGTGCTATTGCCCCAGCCCCTCATTTTAAAATATTACAGTACTGTGTTGATATGGCACAGATTCATAGTAACAGGACCACATAAAGTCAGCATTATAACGTTTCAGTAAATAGTAGTAATAGCAGTAAAAAGTAGTCTCTTAATGCTAACTAACATTGATGTGTTTAAGCATAAATAAAATATCTGTTCCCTAATATACAGTATGTGTGTTCAGGAAATTGTTAGAATGAAATTAAATAATTCAGAGTAGGTGTCTTAAATATTTGTTATGTTTTTTTTCTTTGATAACCTTAGGATTAAAGATTGAGGGTGGATGTTGTCTCCAGATAGAATTAATATAGTTAACATCTTCAAAGTTGTTTCAAAGGCTTATGTATACACAAGAGCATATGTGTACACACACAAACATATTCACATATAGATAGGAGTTTACTATCAATTGTTCGGAATGAAAAATTATCTCTTTGTCAAAGTATATATTGAACAAGTGTCATAGCAAGAAATAAAGCACTATTTTCCAAGGTATTACCCTTTTATAATATTTTATCTTTTTTGCCCCTCTTAACTGTTTCCTTTTCTAGAATGTCTTGCTTATAAAGCTAGTGTATCTCATTAGATCCCAAAACAAATCAGATTCCGAAATACAAAATAAAATGTAATAATACTTTATTAAACATAAAATTGGTCACTATGCCAATTACTTAACTTATCTCAGTTTTAGTTATACAAAATTTATTAAAATGTTTGTGACTGAATAGGTGAGGGTGGGGATATGAAATGAGTGTTTTTGTTCTCCTGTTGTGGAAAATTTCCCTTTACACTCATGAGAAATTCTCTATCATTTGCTTGACATTATCAGTGAAAATTTCTGGAACTTATATGGAATTTGTGTTTTTAAATTTGCTCCAATTTATTGAATCTTCTAGAATATGAGGTCTCTGAATCATGTTGCCATCACAGCAACAGCCTTTTATGACTGAATGTGACCAAATTACAAAGTTGGGTGCTCAATTCAAAAGACAATTCATAAAATAACCAAAAAGGAGAGTATGAAAAACAAAAGCATAAAAACTAGTAGAAGACAGACACATATAATTCTGCAGACACAAATAATCCTTGGTATAAATATCTGTTTAGTAGTAAATGGTCTTTTTTTAATGTGCTAAGTGTTCAAAAATAGGATCTTTTACACTTCTAAATCTTTAAGAGGAACATTAAAAATGTGGTGTCCAAATAGCAGTACTGTTTAAACAATGCCTCATTTGGAGGACCATAAACAAGCATTTCTAGTACTAGAAAGTGGGGTCCACATGTCTATGATAAATATTATTTTAATCTTTTGATTTATTGTAGTAGAAAAATCATCTGTTTGTCACACAATCCAAAGGATCCCATGATTGTTATTAGACATAACAACTTAAAAGCACCTTCAATTACACCCTCATGGAACCTATAAAAGATAATTAAGAAATCCTGTTTGCACAATTTCTGGATAAACTGACAATAAAGTTTAATGAACTCTAACATTTGCACACTGGATAACTTTAGTTTCTTTTATGTTTTTAATAAATTTATTTATATAAAATGCATTACATAATTTAACTGATCATAAGACTTTTTTTTCAAGATGACCAAAAGCAATATAGGAAATAGAAAGAAAAACTAAAAAATGAAAGAGAAAGAAAGAAGAAAAAGTTCAGTAGCAAATATATTTGTGAAAATCATTATATTACCAATGAACTCATTAAAACAATAGCAGAAGGTTTAGTAAGCTTTTCTTTTTTTTTTAAAGGATAGAATTAGGAAAAGCAGTAAAAATGGTGTGAGAGTGGCAATTGTTGTTTGCATAGTCCAGCAAATATGGGGAAATAGAAAGGAAAATGCTTGGCCTAAATACAGAGAGATCATACTTGAGTTAGTCTTATCTGAATTCAGGAATAGTACCAACAGCAGTGAGACACATGAATCAGTAAGCTCTTTGTTGTTACTTTTAGTTGTTACTATTCATATTTTGGCATACCTGGTTCTGAGTGTGTCTAAGCAGGTTGGAAGGTATTTGTCAAATAGAATAGTTAGGTTGGCTCTCTCTGTCTGAATTTCCCTCTTGTCAATCCAGCTGCTCACAGGAGAATTCCACCCCAGGTCTGCTGAGTTGATATATAGGATCCCTAGGAGTATAGAGAATTATTGCTTTGTAAAATTTTATATATGTCATGACCATACCAGAAATATATTTTATTTGTTTAGAAAAATGTTTTCATGATGCTAAATAAAATAAATATAGCTGAAAACTAGGAAGAATGATTTTAATATTGCGATAAACTCTGATAATAGTTGACAGATAGCATTGTCAAGAAAGCTCCTAATATTGAACCTGGGCTCATTAGAGAACTCTGTTATTCTTTTGCAATGCTTGTTACAGTTGTGTATAGAGCAGGTTAAATATTAATCCCTTCAAATATATGACTGTTTACTAACATGTAAATGTGATTTTGTTTGTAAAAAGTATAGGTGTATATGTAATTGGGTCATTGAGATAACATGAATTCAGATTAGTTTGATGGGTCATTTACAAATGTCTGAAAAAACGAAAAAAAGGCCTACACAGAGGAGGTCATGAGAAAATGGAAATGAATCTTGTGGTGATAAATTCCTAGGCCAAGGGATATGTAAACTGACAGATACAAAGAACAGTTTCTCCTGAGGTCCTTTACAGAAAGTGCACCTGGTATGATATTTTGATTTTAAATATCATATATGCAGGTCATATATCTAATCTATCTCTTTACCTACTATCTATCTTGAGCATGAACACAGATATGCTTAGGATTGCACTTTATCTCTGTGTTCACTCCTGCCTATGTTTAGGAAACCATATGTGATGCTGGCGGTGAAGCTAAGGTGGGCCACATGCAAGGAAAATGCCTTATGCTCTGTATTATTTATCTGGTCCACCATACTTTCCTATAAAAATAAGAGTATACAGCTGTGTTATTTTATGAACCACAATATTTGTGGTTATTGCTTATAGCAATATGTATGACAAGTATGTATGACAGTATGGTAAGAAATTCTTCAAATTCAGCATAAGTTTTTGAAAAGGAATCTACATCGAGCAAAGAAAAATAGGTTCTGCTTGTCCTCCAATTTCTGTGGATAAATAGTGCCAATAGTGCCAATAGAGATAGAGAAAAGATAATTCACAAAGCCAAGATTCAGCAACGTTATTGCAGTTATCGATCATTTCTGTGACCATACAGGTTTCATCTGCTCTAAAGAAATCCTATTTTTTTCAAATACAAAAGCATCACTTCAAAATAACATATAAATACATAAGGTAAAAATATCAATTCAATATATATTTGAGTAATTTAATGCAATTCTTAGTATAATAGTCAAGATATAGAAGCAAAACAAGTGCCCATTACCAGATAAATAGTAAAGGATATGTGATATATCCAGTATATCCACCAGAATGCAGTGCAGCCTTTGGAAACAAAAGAACCATGGAGTTTGAGGCAGTTTGATTGAGGCTATTATGTTGAAAAGATAAGTCAGAGGCAGAAAAGCAAATATAGAATGATTATTTTCATATGTGTTATGTGGAGAAAGAAACAAAGTGCAAGACAATGACTGTCAACAATTAATGAGGTAAGGGATGGGTGGGCAGGATCATTAGATTGGTGTGGACATAAGGATGGGATGTCATGGGTAACAAGGATCAATATTAATAATATATATTATGCCAGAAACTTGAATGCTATTGCTGCTCTATCACTTAAAACATAACAAAATTATATTATAAAATAAAACATTTTAAAATATAATTAAAAATATATAACAAAATTTGTAAAGCAAATATCCTATTTTGAGGCATTTGTGTTACAGAGACTTGCTGTGCATAGATCAGGGAGAATTTTTATTCTTATAACATTTATGAGTTAAGAAAAATGGTACAATCCTATTTAGAATGCTCACGGGAATGTTGATTAGAGAGGAGGTTTGGGTCTAAATATGGATGAGTATATTGACTTTTTTGGAATCTTCTTTCAAGGTCAGAAACATCATATGGAAAACTACAGACACCTATTCTCAGCTATGAAGTTTCATTGTTTTTTATTTCTTACAATTTTTTGTTTGTTTGTTTTTGTGTTTTTTGGGTCACACCCGGCAGTGCTCAGGGGTTAAACCTGGCTCCATGCTCAGAAATTGCTCCTGGCAGGCACGGGGGACCATATGGGGCACCGGGATTTGAACCGATGACCTTTTGCATGAAAGACAAATGCCTTACCTCCATGCTATCTCCCGGGCCCCTACTTCTTACAATTTTTACCTGCTCTGGAGACAGTTGCTGGTGTTGCTGTGTGCAGGTGACTAATTTCAAAGAGAAGTCTCATTGTAGGATTCAGAGGGATTCTCTCATTGCTTGCCAGAGTCAATACCTGGAAACAATATAGGAGGATATTAGAGTGTGAAGAAATTCAAATGCATGATTCGTTGGTAGGTATTGTTCACAATATCCTATAAATGATTATTTTTAGGACTATTATATAACTTTTCTTAAATATTCTTTTTCTTATTTTACCCTATCAACCTATTTTCCTGTGTTTTTACGTTTATGTGTGACTAAATCATAAAAAAATCTTTCATAAAGAGTTTAAATTGATGTCAATAATTGATATAATAATATTTAAAAATTAATTTTGCCTCTTTCAAACAAGTTTCCTTGGAAGAATATATATTATTTTAATTATTCAATATATTTTGGGACTTTTGTTAAACTTCTAATCTGGTTGCAATTTCTGAACAAGTTTAGGAGAAACTTCAGCTTAAACTCCATTTTATTTGTTATTTAGTTGGTTATTATTGTTCTTAAAACATAAAATTCTTTATATATAATGATTTCTCACCATTTAGTATTTGGGATCTTTCAAGCTCAGAATGTGCATGTTACCAAGTTTCCTTATAAAAAAAACTTTAAGAGACTAAAAAATTACTTAAAATTCATTTCATATATATTTATTTACTACATATTAATCTATGTTGAAAAGATTATGATGAAAATTATATTACTAAATATGGTTTGAATAATAGAAGTATTTCTGAATTAAATAAAAGTTGTTTATTGTTATATATCAATGCTCATATATGAAAATACTGGTAATAAATTAAACTAGGATTTTAAAAGAGATATTTACATTATGATATTAACCAGAGTATTATTTACAATAATTAAGACAAAATATAACCTATTTATGAAGTCATATATTTTAATGTTTGGATCAATGACATACTTCAGATATATTTTAAACTATAAAAGCTAGGTGTTTAGTTAGGAATACCAATTCAATTTGTGTAATTCTACTTTTTATTTGTAAAACAATGAAATTTCATAATGATGTCTTTCTCAGAAAAAATCATTGCCTTTAGCTGATGCATATGTAACAACATATTTTTCAGAGACATAATGAATCTCTGTAACCACGTGGATGACCTTCAAAAAATGATGATGACAGATACTATAGATTTTACCCAAATAAGGTATCTAGCAAAAACTGGACTCATAAAGTGAATTGGTAGCTTCCAGGGTTTTGTAGATGTACAGGGGAAATAACATTTTAAAGCTGTTGAAGACTCTGAGCTTCTAGTTATGAAAAATAGCTTTTTGAAATCTAATATACATATGGTAATAATAGTATATTCATGTATACATGTATTGCATACTTGAAAGTCAAAATTTCTCACATATACACTATAAATGTATAGAATATTATATGTTCACTATATAACAATACATCTGAGAAATTAAAAATTAAAGAAAAAGCTCAGAGAGATAGTACAGTTGGTCAAGTGCTTGCCTTGCACATGGCCAACACCACTTTGATCCAGGCATCACATGTAGTTCTCTGAGTTCTCTAGGAATATCTTTAAGTGTAGAGCCAGGAGTAAGTCCTGAGCAACACTTGGTGGAACCCTAAACCAAAACAAATCAAAACAAAAATTAAAGAGACTAGTAATATTTCTTTGTTCAGGATGAGCTTTTGTGTGGAACTGAGATTTCTAGCTCTTCCTGCTTTGACTGGAAGTCTGATTTTGTATGTGATAAGGAATTTTTAGAAATTTCTACCCCTTTCTTCCTTGGTACCTTGTTGTCATCCATAACAGTGTTCAGAGATTCAATCCACATTGGATCTATATCACCATCTAATAATATCCATTTAGGCCCATCATGGATGATGTTCGCAAGCTCACGCATAATGGATGAAAACAGTCCTGGAAAAAAACATATATATGCCTTAATTTTTATTTCAGTATCACTCAATTTTATCTACACACAGCTGCTTAGATTTCTACTTTACTTTATCAAAAATAGGACAATGCTCAAGGTTTTTCTTCAATATTTTTTCTAAGAACAGTAATACTGAGGAATAAAAGATCCTACTGTGTTTAGTTGCGTATCTTAAAGTAGACAAACTCTATTCTTCAGCAACACACAGTCCCTCATGCATTTATAGGTGAAAACCTAGACACCACAAACTCCCTTTTCCCAGAAACTCTGGGGGTGATCTGGCAGGTGCTGAACAGTACTTCAATCCCAGGTCCACCTAAACTTGGTTGGCCCAATTGGAGGTCCAATTTACCAAGTATAGGAAGAAGGAACTCCTGGGCCTTTAAGTTTTATTTTGGGAAAATTATCTCCATATGTTTAGCCAAGAAAGGACCAACAGTAGAAAAAAAAACCTTTGAATAAGCAACTGTAATATCATGGAATTACAATAGAGCTGTTTATTAATTTTTTCTGGATATGTGTTCAAGTCCACACCTCAGGACTTTTCATGAGTAAGTCATTGTGAGTTTAGGGATACAGTGTGTCGAAATTGGGAGGTTTTCTCAATTTCTAGGGATATTGTTAATGATGGGGTTGGGCCTCCCTGAATGTAAATTTCAGGATTAGATGATGACTGGAGCCTGACTGTAACAACCATGACTGGGCAGAACTTATCCTGGGACCAATAAAAAAGCCATAGCCTCGGTTTTGGCCTACTATCTGTACAACAAGCAAGATCTCTAATTCCAAAGGTCTGAAAGAGACAACTACTACTGAACGGATCTTCTGGAAAGATAACAAAAGACTCAATCCCAGGGTTCATCCCAGGATCAGTGCAATGACCATGACCACCAACTACAGAAGGTTGATTAAAAGGACAGTGAAGGAACAGAACTTCTAGAACCATAAAGATGGACTTCACTATAAGTTCCAATCCTGGACCTGTGCAGATACCAAGATCGGTAGATACAGAGGTCTGATATCACCCATGATGGAGCAGAAATCTTCCATACACCACAAAAGAACCTAGGGAAGATGTTCTCCCTAAATATTGCTTTTGTTATGCCACATAAATTTGTTAATTTGTTTCATCATTTTATCTTGTCTCACATATTTTTTTATTTTTCTTGATTTACTCTTTGATCTAGCACTTATTAAACAGTATGCTGTTCACTTTTCTGATATTAAACTTTAACCAGTTCATCTTTTTATGGTTAATTTCTATCTCTGTGACATTTACGTTTTGTATAATTCTTAATCTAGTGAATTTTGTAAGTTACACTTATGTTTTAAAATGTTAATTGCACTAGAGTATGTTCCTTGTGCATAAAAGAACATGTATTCAGTTTTTGAGCATAGATGGCTCTATATAAATTTATTAGTCCTTGTTCTTCTAGTTTCTCATTTAAGTCTATTGCGTCCTCACTGATATTCTGCATTTGGATCTATTCAGTGGTGAAAGTGACATGCTGAAATCTCACACTACTGTGATATTTAAATTCATGTGTTACTTTAGGTTTGTGAGCAAAAGCCTAACAAAAATTGCTGACCAACAATTGATGCAGAGTTAATTAGTCAGTTCATCTTGGTCTGTTTTTCCCTTGACCAATAAAGTATCTGTCCTTGTCTTTACTATCTTTTTTTTTTTTTTTTTACTATCTTTAAGTTGAACGAATTTGGTCTGATGTAAGTATGGCTGTCCCAGCATTTTTTGTTTTCAATAACTTGTATACTTGTTTTTATTCTGAGCCTATGTCTCTTAGAATATTTGAGATTTGCTTCCTGTATGCAGAAAATACATATATTTTTTTTATGGGAGAGTTTATTCCATTAACATTCAAGAATATTCTTGACAAAAAGAGCTGTTGACCCATTTTACTTTGTAGAGTTATTACTTCTACAATTGGTTTATTTGGTTTACATAAGTGGCCTTTCTGTAGTTCATTCAAAGTTGCTTTGATTATTGCTATTGTTGCTAGATCTTTTCTTATCTGAGAATATTTATAGCCTTCCCTCCCATTTAAATGAGGGGTTTTCAGGGTATTGAACTCTAGGTTGAAAACTTCTTTCATCAGCAATTTGAATGTGCCCATTCCACTGTTTCCTTGCCTAGACAATTTTATATGAAATAACTGTTGTGATTATCATGTTTTCTTTTTATTTGTTTGCTTATTTTTAACTTTTATTGTGATAAAAGTAAATTTACAACAATAAAAGTAAATTTCAAATCTTTCACAGTAATATTTAAGCCACATAGTGACAATAAATGAGGGGCATTCCCGTCACCAGTGTTGTCCTCCCTCCATACCTGTTCCTAGCATGCACCCCACATCTCACTCATTTACCCCTCCTCCCCCTGTAATGCTAGTGGAACTGTTCCCAACTTCTACAGCTTGTTGTAGATTGGGTATCAATTCTGTTGTCATTGATTTTGGATTTGGTATTCTAGTCTTATCAGTTTTTACTTCCACCAATTTAACATATGACTTCTAGTCTGGTACCATCGAGGTGGAAGATAAACAAAAAATAAAAAAAACTAGGAGGAATCTTTCTAGGTGTTATAAATATCAATTTAGAAGGAAGGGAAAAAGAAGAAAAAGGTAAAAAAAAAGGCAAAATGAAAAAACAATAAGGGAGTAACAACAAAAGTAGAAAAAGAATAAAAAAGAATAGACTAAAAAACAAAACCATCAGCTATGGGAAAAAATAACAGCAGCAACTTCTTTAGAAAGCATTGTTTCTTCTTTTCCTCCTCCTCCTCCTCCTCCTCTTCTTCTTCCTTCTTCCTTCTTCTTTCTTCTTCTCTTCTTCTTCTTCTCTTCTTTTCTTCTTCTCCTCCTCCTCTTCCTCCTTCTCTTCTTCTTCTTCTTCTTCTTCTTCTTCTTCTTCTTCTTCTTCTTCTTCTTCTTCTTCTCTTTCTCCTCCTCCTTCTCTTCTTTCTTCTTTTTTTATAGGCACGGTAAAAATTAGGGAAATTAGAATGAGAATTCCCTTGGCCTAAGAGATGCAGGGTTTCTCCACCCTTGAAGCATACTGCCATACAGGCTCCATATTCACTCATTTACACACACCAAGGTATTTTATCAAGTTGGGGAACTTTACACTGGATGATGACATCCTGCTTCTGTAGCTGGAGCTCTTGTTATTTGTGTAGGTCATAGGGTGAAGGCTAGGAGAGAGTTTTTCTTTATAATTCTACGAGTTCTGTTGTTGTGATCAGTTTTCTGTAATTACTGGTCTTGTTTTTGTTCAAATCCTAGGACAAAGCCTAGAGTATAGTCTTTCAGCATAGTTCCAGTATTTCTGTTCAGTCACAGCTGTCAAAGTCAGACCTCTGGAATTAGAGATCTTGGTTTTTGTACAAATTCTAGGCTGAGGCCTAGGCTAGGAACGAACTCATTGGTCCCTTGATAGGTTCTGTCCAGACCATATTTGTCAAAGTCAGTCTTCTGTAAATAATAATTTTGATTTTTGCATAGGGCAAAGGATGACATGTCTCCCAATTGTATCATACCATTAGGTGGTGAGATAGGGCAGTCCTCTCTTAGTTCAAGTTGTCATTTTCTCATGTCATGATGTCATGTTAAAACTGGTACAAGTTAGTGTTGGTACAGCATTTGGAATTTTCCCAGGAGGAGTTTGGTTCCTGGTGCTGTTGCTGGAACCTGTGTCAGTTCCACATCTCTGATCTAGGGTTGTGGATTGGACAGTCACTGTCCAAACGCATGGAGTCTAAGTTGGGTCCACATGACACAAGCTCAGAGTGGGAGGCGACCCTGCATTATAAAACATATGGGTTCTTATCCCTAATAGACTATGCATAATATTTCTCTTTATTTAGAGTGGCTATGCAAAAGAGTATGGTGACATTATTTTGCTCGTGGATTTGGAGGTAAGAATGATAGTCTGCACATTCTCTGTGTCCTGGTTTTGACCTGAGCTTTTATCCTAGGCAAGATTTTTCTTGTAGGTTTTTGTACCAAGCAGAACCAAAATAGGTGAGGTTGCTGAGAGAAAGAGAGAACAAAATTTTACCTCTATATATAGATATATAATGTAATAAATTAAAGTACAGAGGAGGTACAGTAAATGCAACACATGTACACCTCAACACAGGCCCTTTTCCTGGTCTGTATTGTGAACTGGGGGACAGAAAAAAGAAATAAAAATACATTTAAAAGAGGCATTAAAGAAAAAAATGCTGTTCATGAACCTAACTTTCTTTTGAAGGTAAACCAACTAGGAACTATTATTATAGAGGTATTAAACACATAGTGGAAATATAGGCTTAGCATTGAGTCTTTTATGATATTATTGTGGGGGTGGAGTCCAGGGCATTTTATCATAGCACATAGTGTCTTGTTGGGTTTTTGAAATTATTTGTAACCATGAGGGAAGTGTCCTTGAGCTAGGGTCCTTCTAGGTCTGAATTGATAGCATGCAACAGTCCACGATTAGGAGGGTTAGAAGAAGGTCCACAAAGCATGAATCAGCTGGTGTGTTGGCTGTACTTTCTTGCTGAGGAATGTAATGTGGGGCTGGGATGGTGTCTTTTCAGTTTGAGTGCTTGGTAATGGTTTTAGGGCAGGAGGTTGGTCTTGGTACCTAATGGGTTAATAACCGAGGTTAAAGAGGGTTAAATAGGGAAGAATAGTAGATCAGGATTGGGGATGAGAGATTAGAAGGACCTCTAAATGGGGGGAGAGGAGAATTAATATATAAGAGGGGGTATATACATTTTATGCATAACTTGTTTATATTTTAGGTTTGGCAATCAGTGAGGAGTCCAATGTCTACAAACTCATGCCAACATAAAGAAAGGTATTAGTGTTCTATACTTAGGTTGTTGTTAGAGGCCTGACCCTCAAAAGATGTATCTAAGCTCTTAAGGTATGATTGAGTTAAGAAAAGATAAATAATTGGTTACAATATGGCTTAGGAGAAAAAGGAAGGGAAAAAAGTAGAGAAGAGAGAAGAGAAAAGAAGAATAATTAAAAACAGTGAATGTAAGTTAAAGAGGATTTGACCAGTGTGTCAGTATTGGAGGGTTTTCCCTTTTCAAGGCTCTTCTTCACTAAGAGGGGTGTGGTGGTTTTTGTTAAGTGAAGGTTTCAGGATTATATGTGGCTGGAGCTTTTTAGGCCAAGCATGTATTTCACATCTAGAGTACTAAGCAATGTGGTGGTGAGGACTATAGGATGTGGTTATCCTATATACTCTTCTGCACTGCATATGAAGTATAGAGGGACCTTTCCTAAGGAGCTACTGACAGCGAGAGCTCTTTTTTTTTTAAACAAAAATTGAATTGCTGAAGAAGAATAAAGGAGAGAGGGAATAAAGAAGTAAAGGGAAGTGGCCTGTGAGGTGGCGCCAGAGGTAAGGTGTCTGCCTTGCAAGCACTAGCCAAGGAAGGACCACGGTTTGAATCCTTGGCGTCCCATATGGTTCCCCCAAGCCAGGGGCGATTTCTGAGCACTTAGCCAGGAGTAACCCCTGAGCATCAAATGGGTGTGGCCCGAAAAACCAAAAAAAAAAAAGAAAAAGAAGGAAAAAAAAGTAGGGGGAAAAGAGAAAAAAATGAAGAAAAAGGTAGTAGAGATTTGCCACAACATGTTCAATGAGTGGGACCTGTAGCATAAGTCTGTGGTGCACCATTGACTGTTCCAGTGGTCTCCATGATCATATGCTTTGGGTCCTAATAGAAGACATAAACAAATGGAAGTGAATAAATTCGAGTATTTTATGAAGATATTGATACATCAATGATATCATTATATCAATGATATATCAAGACATTGACATATTGGGCACTGTATCCAGTATGATTGAACACCTATGTTTAAAATTACGGTGTCCACCCTTTGTTTCCTAGGTCCACTGTGAATACTAACCCTGAAGCTGAGGGTTATACTTGTGAAAATTAAGGCATTAATGCATATTGTTAGTAATCATTGCAGCAGGAGTCCAGACTTCCAATCATATTCTGCACCTGGTACTGTGGATAAATACATTAGGACATTATTATAGTCCTTTGTGGTTAGAGGTTGATTGCATACAAAACTGCTGTTTCCATTGTTGTTGGTTTCTATATGTTATAATGAGTAATCGCGTTTATGTGTTGGCCCCTTCCCCTTCATTTGAACATTTCTCCTCAGTATATACGGCACCTATGGTGTTTGCATTTTTTACCCTTTTGACCCTTATATTTGTTCAGGGATTAATATATGTAGCTGTGGTATATATTCTAAATACCTCAAAGAACTGCAATCATTCTGTATTTATCCTTCTTCTTCTGGCTTACTTCTTTTAACATAATATTTTCAAGATCCCTCCATGTTGCTGCAAAGTCCAATATTGTAACATTTCTAGCTGCTATGTAGTACTCCATTGTGTACAAATACCACATCTTCATGATCTTCATCATCTGTTGTTGGGCATCGAGGTTGGTTTTCATTTTAGACTATTGTGCTGAGTGCTACAATAAATTGTGAAGTGCATACATACTTGGGATGAGTATTCTTCCATCTTGGGGGTAGATACCCAAAAGTGCAATTGCTGAATCATATAGCAGCTAAGTTCTGAGTTTACTAAGCACAACCCATACTGATTTTTATAGGTGATGGGCCAGAAAACTTTCTGACCAGCAGTGGGGCAGGGAGTTCTAAACCTGTCCCAAGGTGCAGGCAGCCTAGAATAGGGGTGTGATTGAGATATGCATGCTGTTCGGGGTCCGGTGACACAGGGTGGGGAGTTCTAAACCTGTCCAGGTAGCTCCAAGTAGCTCAGGGTGGGAATGGGAGCAAGGTGCGCATGCAGTTCGGGTCCAGTGATGCAAGCTATTATGTTTTCTTCATATTTCAGGTTTTTCTTCTCCCTTACTGACTTAAAATTTTATTATCTTTTATTTCTTGATCATTTTGATTACCATACTTCTTCATGTTGCCCTATTTGAATTAATTTTGTTTGGAAATATTTTGGCCTCTTGAATTTGCATATTTGCTCCTTTCAGATAATGTGGAATTTCTCTACATTAATCTCTTTAACTATTTATTCACCTTGTTTTCTTTCTTATTTATCTTCTTGTATCACTGTATTCAGAAATTATGCCTCTTATCTTTGTTATTAAGTACCTTAGATTTTATTTTTTCCCACCCCCCTTTTTTCAACTCCTTTCCAACTTCTTTACCAATGCTGGCTTGTATTTTGTATCCTAGTTTTTTTAAATAGTTATTTTCCTGTGCAATCCTGCTATTATGGTTTTCTAGTGTGTTCTTTTGCTCCTTCAGTTCTATTTGTATGGCTTATCTCACTTTCTAAAAATGTTTCTTTTTTGGGGGGCCTGGGAGATAGCATGGAGGTAAGGCGTTTGCCTTTCATGCAAAAAGGTCATCAGTTCGAATCCCGGTGCCCCATATGGTCCCCCGTGCCTGCCAGGAGCAATTTCTGAGCATGGAGCCAGGAGTAACCCCTGAGCACTGCCGGGTGTGACCCCCCCCAAAATTTTCTTTTTATTTGGTTAAATATCTCATCTACTTTTTGTTTAATTTTATTGATTAGTGTTCCTTAATTCATGTTGACAGTGCATTGTATATTGATTCTTGGTTCTCATATATCAGACTCAACCATTTTGTTGGGGCTGTAGTAGGGTACTTATAATACTGATAGGTACAGACATACAACCACTGTAGTCATTAGTTTTCTGAGTGTCAATAAGTTTTGATATTACTTTGTAGATGGACACTGATATAGTTGCTGCAATTATCAATTTTGAGTCATTAATAAGTTTTGATATTACTTTCAGTATTTATCTTTGATTGATAAATTACTATTTTCATTTTTACTCTAATTTTATAAATAATTTCTCCCTTGTATTGTCATATTTAGCTTTCCACAATGAGTATAGAAATAACGCATTACTATATTATCTGCCAACTTTTATATATTTATTTATTTGCTCATCTAATAACTATTTTGGGGGGTATATTAGTCCACAACCAGTGAAGCTCAAGGCATACTCATGGCTGTGTATGCATTGTTCATTTTTAGTAGTTTTCTGGGGTCACATGTTAATGCACAGGATTAAATTTGTGTTAGCCACATAAAAGAGCCTTAAATTCTGTTACAGCTCACCAATTTCTATCACTGATTTTTTTATTCTTTCAAAGTCACACTGATATTAGCTCCAAGTGAAGTCAGGCAAGAGCCCTCTGAAAATTGCTCTGGAACTCTGTACTATAAATAATATCTTCAGCATCACCAAAATGTGGCCTACGCTCCATTTTCCAGTTTCAACATCATTTATGGATCTTAGCATTTGCATGAGATGCTAAACTGCATAATTTCTTTGGGAATAAGTCCCAGCCTTTCCTGCCTGGCCTGTGTCTTAAACTCATTGCAAGGTAGAAGAGAGTCTCCATGAATTGTCTGCACAATCATTAAGTTAGATATAGATAAACTCTTGATTAGATTTATCTTGTATTTGTACACATGAAAAAATTGGAAGAAGTCCCCAAGAATAAAAAATTATGTCTGAAGGATTGAGATGTCCCCTCAAAGTAAACATTAAGACAATTGTGATGTCAGAATCTGACTCATGATACAGTAGTTGGAAAAAATCCATACTGAATTCAGCATCATGAATTATGATGTCACAGTCGTGGGCTAAAATTGACATTTCTGACTTCAGAACACTGAGATATGACCTAATGGATGAAATATGAGCTCTAATTTTCTTAAATTCTTTCTTTATATGTCATCCAAGGAATGCATCCTTATCTAGAATTTATCCCATTACATTCAAGTCTGTTAAAGAACATATGGATGACCGGATATTTCTTTTGGAGTAGGTTTCTATTACCATCCTTCCATTCTCGTGTTGCTGGATTGATGATTCCAAACAGTTCATCATTTGTGACTGCTTTTGGATTTAGATCCGTCCACACAGGGCGACGTTTCATGATCTGATAGGTCTTGTGCAAGCATCTCAGCACCTGAGACTTGCCTGTTCCAGCACTTCCCACTACAAACACAGAATGCCGCACTGCCAATAGTTCCTCCAGCTGGACCACCTGGGAAGAATAAAATTTAATCAGGGGTTCAATTTTTCTACTTGAATTCTATACTTTTATCTGCCTATGCTTGTTAAAATTCTATGAACTCCATTTTATCTCTATATGTGTAGAGTGTCAGGACTAGAAGCTATTATAAGCATCAATCCAAGGTCATATGAAAACTCTTCTTTCATTACATATATTGATAAATATTAAGCTATGTTCATTTTTAAACAAAAATTAAACTGATTTTTAATTTAAATTTATTAATTTTCTTGTTAAAATGTATACCTTAATTTAAATACCTGAATTTCTTAAAATCTGTAATTACACACTATAGAAATGATCCCTGTTTCCCTCAAACAAAACCACATAATTCAATTTATCTAGGTTAGCCTCTCAAATAGAGGGAGAAACAAGGGAGGGCACCAGGACCAAACAGATGTATGGTCACTGATAGTAAGCTAGACAAAGAGGGGACCACCTACTCTAGCAGCCTGGGAGGGGCGATTGTGGGGGATATGGGTTGCAGAAAGGGAATGGGGAAAGGGGGAGGACAAATTTGGTGGTGGGTATTCCCCTGATTCAATGTTAATATGTACCTAAAATACTAATGTGGAAGATATGTAAGCCACTATGATCAAAATAAAAAAATAGAAAAAAATAAAAATAATTTTAAAAAAAGAAAATATAAACCATTACAGGAAAAATCTATAATTACAAGTTAAATAAAATTCATAAGAAGTTTCATCTTGGTGGGGCCAGAGTGATAGAACAGTGAGTAGGGTATTTTCCCTTCCATAGAGCTGGCCTGGATTCTTTCTGCAACTCCGTATGGACCCTGATTCCTGCCAAGAGTGATCCCAGAATGCAGAACCATGAAGAATCTCCGAACATCACAAGATATATCCCTCATAATTAAAATGAAACTTTCATCTTATTAGTCTATTTTGAATACAATCATTTTGAAGTCTTAAAAATGAGATAACAAAATTGTTGCATAAAATAAAAATCATCTAGGTATGCTGATTCGATTTATTCCAGATTTTTTGGTTTTGGCTCTTAATTTTAAATCTCTTAATTTTATTTTCAATCAAATCATTACTATTTGTCACAAAGTAACTTATGTGACTAAATATTGGTACATAAGAAGCAATTTTTGAGGGGGTGTTTGGGCCACACCTGATGACAGGTGTTACTCCTGGCTATTCACTCAAAAATTGCCCCTGGCTTGAGGACCATATAGGATACTAGGGAATTGAACTGCGGTCCAACCAAGGTTAGCACGTACAAGGCAGATGCTCTAAAACTTGTGCCACTGCTCTGGCCCCCAAAAGCAAATTTATTACCTAAAATATCTTGAATGATTATTTTGTTGGCAAAGAATTTTAGTTTTGAAACCATTTCTTTTCAGAACCAATTCTTTTCAGAATTTCCTTGTACTTGAGCGTCTAATATTGCTGATGACAAGAGGAAGTACATTATAATCCTTCATTTCATTACTTTTCTGTCATCATTCCATGATCCAAACTGTAAATTTATTTTTTCTTTCCTCCCGATTTTAGAAATTTTTATTATATTAAGTCTTTATGTAATTTCACTTAAACTTTAAATTCGTTCATTACTTACTAAGTTTATCCTGTTTACCCAAATAAATTTTTTCTAGAATTCAGATATCAAAAATGAAGAAAAGAAAATTCAAAAAATGAAGAAGAGATACATAAACATTTCTATGATTACATATGAATGATCAATGGACATATGAAAAAGTGTTTATCTTAACTCAGTATCAGAAAAGTATAGATCCAAATAAAAATGGAGTATATCAGGTCAGTAAGGATTATATATGAAAAATTAACAAAAATCAATTAGTGTTAAAAGAGAAAATTAAGAATGGAGCTCACTGCTACAACTCTTCTTAGCACTTCTTACCATCAAAAAACAAAAACATTATTGAAAAAAGATAAAATAATAACACATAGCTGTAAGAAATGATGTAATTATGCAATTTGCTGCAATATTGAAGGAACTGGAATGTTCATTATGTAAAATAAAGAGACCCACGAAAAGGATAAATACAGGTTGATATCATCTCTTGGATATGGTATTTAGAATAATTGCATAAGTAAATGCAACGGTTTAAATATGGTTATTGAGAATACTTGGCTCCAGAGAATAGTGAAGGAATGAAACTGAGTAGAAGAGAACAGGGGACAGGTGCATTGTTAGGTTTAAAACAGGAAAGAAATAGATGTCCAAATTACAGGGTTAACAATGAAAGTATGATTCCCAAACTTTAACAAACTTAAAAATAGACCTATTATAATGTAAGTCTGAAGCATATGGTAGTGGCATAGGATAGATCTTTTTGAACATTGGTGGAGGAAGGATGATGCATTTCGTGGGGATGGTGCTAAAACATTGTATCTATAAAACTCAAGTATAAATAACCTTATAAATCTCAATGCTCTAAATAAAAAATTAAATATTAAAAATATTTATGAACAGCCATTTTCATTGCATAATATCTAGGTTATAGAAACAACCTAGATATACAATGTCACACAAATGTTTAAAGAATCTGTGGTATATCATATTATACCAAGACAAAATAAAAACACTTAGTACACAGCAAGTTAGAAGAATTTGAAGCATGTTGAACAAAATAAGACATAGAGGCTGGAGAGATAGCACAGCGGTAGGGTGTTTGCCTTGCAAGCGGCTAACCCAGAACCAATGTTGTTTCAAATCCCGGCATCCCATATGGTCCCACATGCCTGCCAGGAGCGATTTTTGAGCAGAGAGTGAGAAGTAACCCCTGAGTGCCACCACTGGGTGTGGTCCAACCCCCCCCCTCAAAGTCACATAATCCTTTGCAATATATAGAGATATATATTTTGTAATATATAGATATATAACAAAACAAAGATACAGAAAATATCAATTGATAATAACCTTGTTCTCTATTATATATCTGAAAATATCAATTTGAGTGAATGAATAATGAAAATGATAAAGTGAACTGGATGTAATATAAAGTGTTGCAAGGGTCTTATACATTTTGGTATTGTTGAAATGAGGTTGTTGTAAATACGAAAATAAAATCAATAGTATGAGTAGAGTATTGAGGATGGTATATTATGGGCACTTTGATGGGAGTGGTATAAAATAAATGTATTCATTAATGTTATAATCTAAAACACTATTATGAACATGTTAATATTTTAAATAATAAATGATTTATATTACCAATAATCAAGATCATCCTCTACATGTTATCTTGTCTCTCTTGCTTTCTATCTCTTCATATATATTATATATTTTTGCTATACACAAAAAGAGTCCCCAATAAAATAGACCCTAAACACAAACACCAAAACATATGGTAACCCAACTAGCAAAAAACAAAAAAAGAGAAAGATGAACTCTTTAAAGCAATAAGGGAGAGAAAAAAACCTCAAATACAAAGAATGGGGCATATGAATCAAACCAGACCTCCCTTTTGCAACAATCCAAGCAAGAATATAGTAGAGTGACATAATTAAACTACTGAATGAAACTTCCAACATAGGGTACACTACCCAGCAAAATTCTCATTCATATGGGAAGAATTAAAATCATTCTTAGACTAAAAAACAAACAAACAAGAAACAAAACCTCCACTATTTTCGCTCACCAAACCATCTCTAAATGAACTTCTCAAAGATGCTCTACACAATCGAAGCCAACGATTATAGCAAAAACAACTCTACTCAATACAATAGCACAACAACCCTCTCTGGTGGTAATCTCCTTAAATGCCAACAGGTTAAATGTCCCTATTAAAAGACACAGAGTAGAGGGATGGATCAGAAAACAAAAAACAGACATTTGCTTTTTCCAAGAAACACACCTAAAAGAACAGGACAGGCACAGGCTTAGAATTAAAGGATGGAAATTAATTATACAAGCCAAAGGGGAAAAAAAGCTGGGACAGACATTCTTATATCAGACCAAATTGCATTCAACTTCAAGAAAGTGCTTAGAGACCAAGAGAGTCAATACTTACTGAACAGGTGAATATTAGATCAAGAAGTACTTGATCAATATATATGTGCTGACTGTAGAGCCAGCAAAATATATTAGGCATTTGTTCACAAATCTAGAGAAATATATGGAAGTAAATGTGATTGTAGTAGGAGATTTCAATATTCTACTATCCCCACAAAACAGATCAACCAGGCAGAAAACTAGCAAAGACATAGAGTCCTAAATGAGAAATTACAGGAAATGGGCCAAACAGACCTATACAAGGCTCTCTACCCTAAGAAAGTAAATAAACATTCTTTACAACTGCACATGGAACCGTCTCCAGAATAGACCATGCCTTTCACAAAGTTACAGACATAAGGATTATTAGAAACAACCCATCAGATCATTATGCAACAGAGATCAAAATGAATTGTAAAAAGAAACTGAAGAAAATCCAACATCAGGGGCCCGGGAGATAGCATGGAGTTAAGGCGTTTGCCTTTCATGCAAAAGGTCATCGGTTAGAATCCCGTTGTCCCATATGGCCCCCCGTGCCTGCCAGGAGCAATTTCTGAGCATGGAGCCAGGAGTAACCCCTGAGCACTGCCGAGTGTGACCCAAAAACCAAAAACCAAAAAAAAAGAAAAGAAAATCCAACATCTGGAGATTAAACAACATGCTACTCAAAAAAACAAAAACAAAAACAAAAACAAAACCTGGATCAAAGGGGAAATCAAGGAAGAAATAAAAAGATTCCTTGAGATGAAAGATAATAAAGAGACAATTAGTCAAAATCTGTGGGACACAGCAAATGCAGTAATTAAAGGGAAACTCATAGCAATATGTCAGGAGAGAGGAAAAGAACAAAATCAACAGTTTACAAGGACATTTAAGGAGCTGGAAAAACAAAAACGAAGAAACCTAAAATTAACTAGAAGAAAATAAATAATAAAAACCAGGTCAGAAATAAACAGCATAGATAAAGAAAACAAAACAAAAAATCAATGAGACCAAGAGTTGGTTTGTCTTTTTTTGGGGGGGGCCACACCCGGTGATGCTCAGGGGTTACTCCTGGCTATTCGCTCAGAAGTTGCTCCTGGCAGGCACGGGGGACCATATGGGGAACCGAGGTATCGAACCGAAGTCCATCCTAGGTTAGCACAGGCAAAGCAGGCACCTTACCCCCAGCGCCACCGCCCGACCCCCAAGAGTTGTTTTTTCAAAAGAATAAATAAGATAGACAAAATGCTGGTAAGGCTCACAAAAAGTAAAGGGAAGACACCCAAAATAAATAGGATCACAAATGAAAGGGGAGAGATTACAGCAGTACCCCCAAGAAATCCAAGACATCATGAGGGCATACTATGAACAACTCAATGGGAATAGAGAATCCGGAAAAAAAACTGACAGATTCCTGGGAAAATATCAACTTCTGAGACAGAACAAGGAGGATGTAGATAGTCTAATTAGTCCAATCATATCTGAGGAAATTTAAATAGTAATTAAGAAACTTCCCACAAAAAAACATTCCAGGTCCAGATGGTTGTATGGGTGAATTCTATCAAACATTTTGAGAAGAACTACAAGCACTTATCCTCATGCTCTTCCAAAATATTGAAAAGACAGGAATCCTTCCTAACTCCTTTTACAAGGCAAATATCACACTCATTCCCAAAGATGGCAAAGATACCTCCAAGAGAGAAAACTACAGACCAATCTCACTAATGAACATAAATGCAAAAATCCTCAACAAAATCTTTGCAAACCGAATCCAACAATATATCAAAAAAAGTTATACATAATGATCAAGTGAGTTTCATAGCAGAGATGTGAGGATGGTTCAACATATGCAAATAAATCAACATCATACATGACATCAACAAGAAGAAAGACAAAAACTGCATCATCATTTCAGTTGATTCAGAGAAAGCATTTGACAAAATCCAACAAAGATTTATGCTGAAAACACTCAGCAAAATAGGATTAGAAGGAACTTTCCTCAAGATAATTACAGCTATCTAAAAAGAGCCCACAGTCAACATTATCCTAATGGCAAAAAACTGAAAACATTTCCACTAAGGTCAGAAACTAGGCTAGACTGCCCACTTTTCCCACTATTATTCAACATAGTTTTATAAGTACTAGCAATAGCTATCAGACAAAAGAAGGTAATTCAAGAAATCCAGGAAGGGAAAGATGAAATCAAACTATCTCTTATTGCAGATGATATGATATACATAGAAAACCCTATGGGGCCCGGGAGATAGCATGGAGGTAAGGCGTTTGCCTTTCATGCAAAAGTTCATCGGTTCGAATCCCAGTGCCCCATATGGTCCCCCGTGCCTGCCAGGAGCAATTTCTGAGCATGGAGCCAAGAGTAACCCCTGAGCACTGCCGTGTGTGACCCAAAAACCAAAAAAAAACGAAAACCCTAGAGTCCACATTAAAACTCTGATAAACAAAAAGTCAGTACAGCAAAGAGGCTGGCTACAAAGTCAATACACAAAAGACAATAGCATTCCTCTATACAAATAATGAAGTAGAGGAGAAAGACATTAAGGAGTCAATCTCATTTAAAATAGTGTCTAAAAGGGCTGGATAGATAGCATGGAGGTAGGAAGTTTGCTTGCATGCAGAAGATTGGTGGTTTGAATCCTGGGATCCCATATGGTCCCCTGTGCCTGCCAGGGGCTATTTTTGAGTGCAGAGCCAGGAGTAACACCTGAGCAAAGCTGGGTGTGACCAAAAACTCAAAAAACAAAACAAAACAAAAATAAAAACAAAAAATATAGTGTCTAAAAATATCAAGTATCTGGGAATCAACCTGACAAGAGAAATGAAAGACCTATACTATGAAAACTTCAAAACACTCCAGATAAAAATTGAAGAGGACCTAAGGAAATGGAAGAATAACCCCTGTCATGGGTAGGAATAATCAACATAGTCAAAATGAGTATTTTACCTAAATTGCCATATAGATCAATGCAATCCCTACCTATCCAAATTCAGATGCCATTTTTAAAGGAACTAGAACAATAAATAATAAAGTTCATCTGGAACCACAAAAATACAAGGTTAGGAACTAGTGAGAGCACATGGAGGTATAGCATTTGCCTTGCAGGCAAAAGGATGGTGACTCATATCCCGGCATCCCACATTGTCCCCCGAGCATGCCAGTAGCAATTTCTGAATGTAGAGCCTGGAGTAACCCCTAAGCACTGCCAGTGTGACCAAAAAACCAAACTAAAACAAAACAAACAAACAAACAAACAAAAAACCTAGGTTAGCCAAATCCATACTGAAAAACAAGAAACTGGGTGGCATTTCTTTGCCTAATCTGCAGTTTTATTATAAAGCCATAGTCATCAAAAGAGCATGGTACTGGAACAAAGTAAGAGTATCAGACCAGTGGGTTAGAACAGAATATCCAAGGCATACACACAAATATATGGTCAAGTGATATTTGATGAAGGATACAAGAACCTGAAATGTAACAAAGACAGTCTCTTCAACAAATGATGTTGGGACAACTGGATAAGAACCTGTAAGAAACTCAAGGTTGATCCATATCTCTCTCCTTTCACAAAAATCAACTCAAAATGGATCAAATGTCTGGAAATCAGACCCAAAACTATAAAGTTCATTGAGGGAAAAATAAGTAGAACACAAGACTTATACCTCAAAATGTCTTTGATGATGAAATGCCAATGGCAAGAGTAATAATATCAAACGTAAACAAATGGGACTACTTGAAACTAAAGAGTTTCTTTATGGCATAAGAAACACTGGCTAAAACTAAAAGACAGCTAAAAGAATGGGAAAAAATTTTCACACTCAACACATCAGTTAAAGGACTGATATCTAGGATAAACACTCTGAAAGGCGAGGCCCACAAAACCCAATAACGTCAAAGAAAAATGGGTAGAAGAAATGAATAGATGCTTCTCCAACGAAGACCAACAGATGGCCAAGAAATACATGAAAACATGTTCACCATCACTCATCATTAGAGAAATCCAAATTAAGACAACAATGAGGTGCCACCTAACACCAGTGAGGATGGCATACATCAAAAATAATGGGTCCCATCTCTGTTGGCAAGGATATGGTAGGAAAGGGACATTCATTCACTTCTGGTGGAAATGCTGCATGGTCCAACTCCTATGGAAATCACTATAGAGGTTGCTTAGTAAACTCACATTTGAGCTTCCATATGATCCAGCAATTACACTCCTCGGTATCTACTCCCAAGATGGAAGAATATTCATCCCAAAGTATGGATGCATTTCACTATTCATCGCAGAACTCAGCACAATAGCCAAGAACTAGAACCAACCTCAATGTCTAACAATGGATAAATGGATCATGAAGATGTGATATTTATATACAGTTAGAAATGATACAATCATGAATTTTGCAGCAACATGTATAGATCTACAATATATCATGTTAAATGAAGTAATCTAGAAAAAGAAAGATAAATACAGAATGATAGCATTTCTTTGAGGTATTCAGAACATATACCACATTAACATATTGTAATCCATGAACAAATACAAGAGTTTAAATGGTAAAATCTCCAAACACTGTATTGCCATCATATGACATGGTGAAGTGTCCAGATGAAGTAAAAGGGTGGTAATACAAAGACACAAATACCCATTACAACCTAAAGAAACCAGCAACAATGGAAACAGCAGTTTTGAGTGAATAGGCATGCAATCAACCTCTAAACATAAAGGTCTATAATAATGTTCTAATATATTTTTCCACAGAACCAAGTGCAGAATGCTATTGGAAACCTGGTCTTCCGCTGCAGTGACTACTAACAATATACTTTAATGCTTTAATTTTACCAAGTATAAAATAACACTTCAGCTTCATTGTCCACAGGGGCCTTGGAAACAAAGGGCGTACACCTTGATTTTAAACCTTGGCGGTCAACCATGCTGGTTAACATATACAGTGCCCATTATGCTAATGTCTTGATAAAATACCCTACTAACCCACTTCCTTGTGTTTATGTCTTCAGTTAGGACCCAAAGCATATGCTCATTCAGACCACTAGAATTTTCAATGGCACACCGCAGACCTATGTTACAGGTCCCACTCATAAAATACATTTTGGTAAATCACTACATCCTTTTTCCCTTGCTTTTTCTTTCTTTCATTTTTCTCTCTTCTTCCCTTTACTTCTTTTCCCCCTTATCCTTTACATTTCTTCATTCATTCAATCCATTGCACTGTATTTAATTATTCTTTTCTCCCCTACCTTATTTTTTGTTTTCCCCTCCTTTCTTGCCTAAGCCATACCTTAACCAATTATTTATCTTTTCTTAACTCAATTATATCTTAAGAGCTCAGACCAAGCCTATGAGGGCCAACTTAAGAACTAATGTCTGTCTTTATGTGGGCATGAGTTGGGAGACAGTGAACTCCTCTCTGATTGCCAAACTTAAATTGTAAACAAACCATGCCCAAATTGTATAGAGCCCCTCTTATATATTACCCCTCCTCCCCACTTCAGAAACCCTTCTAGCTTCTCACCTCTGAATTCTGAACCATTGTCCTTCCTTATTTAACCCTCTTTACCCTCAGTTATTAGCCCAGTAAGTACCGGGACCAACCTCCTGCTCCAACAAACCACCACCAAACTCCCAAACCGAGAGGACACACTCCCAGCCCCACACAACATGCCTTGGAAAGAAATTATAATCAACACACCTTCTGATTCATGCTTCATGGCCCTTCTTTTCACCTTCCTAATCATGGACGGTTGCATGTCCCTGACTCAACCCCAAAAGGACCCCAGTACAAAAACACTTCCCTCATGGGTACAATAATTTTGCAAAGTCAACAAGACTCGATGTGTAATGAAAAAATGCTCGGGACTCCACCCACCACAAGAACATCTCAAAAGACTCAATGGGGAAGCCTGTATTCCCTTTATGTGTTTAATAACTCTATAATAATATCTCCTAGTATGTTTATTCCCAAAGGAAAGTCAGCCTCATAAACAGCATTTTCTTTAATGCCTTATTAAAATGTATTTCATTTTTCTTCTATTACATAACTACATAGATATAGATATAATTTTTTCTTTTCTCTTTTTCTGTCTACAACCTTACCTGTTTTGATTATGCCTGGTACAAAAACTTACAAGAAAAGTTTTGCCTGGAATAAAAGTTCGGGTCAAAACCAGGGCACAGAGATATGCAGACTATCATTCTTACCTTCAAATACACAAGCAATATAATACGTCACCATATCCTTTTGCAAAGGCACCCAAATTAAAGGGAAATATGCACAAAATAAGCTCTTATCTATTAGGGATAAGAAGCCATATTTTTTTATAATGCAGGGTCGCCTCCCATTATAAGCATGTGTCATGTAGACCCAACTTAGACTCCACATGATTGGACAGTGACTGTCCAAACCATAACCCCAGATCCCAGACATGGAACCAACAAAGGTCCCAGCAACAGCACCAGGAATCAGGGTGAAACTGAATGCAGTTCTGGCACCAACTTGCGTCAGTTTTAACATGACATTATGACAAGAGGAAACAGCAACACCTTGAACTAAGAGAGGGTTGCCCCATCTCAGCACCTAACATATAATGCAAACAGGAGACATGTCTTCCTTTGCCCTAAGCAAAAACCAATATCACTATCTATAGAAGACTGAATTTGACAAATATAGGTTGGACAGAACCTATCAAGGGACCGATAAAGAAGTTCATAGACTAGGTTTCAGTGTAGGATTTGTACAAAAACTAAGATATCTAATTTCAGAGGTCTAACTTTGGCAACAGCAACTGGGAATAAATTCTGGAACTATGCTGAAAGACTATACCCTAGTATACCCTAGGCACTGTCCTAAGTTCTGAACAAAAATCAAGACTACTAATTACAGAAAACTAATACAACAATAGTGATCGAACAGAACTCCTAGAACTGTAAAGAAAAACTCTCTCTTAGCCTTCACCCAATTCCCTACATAAATAACAAGATCTCCAGCTTCAGAGGTGGGGTATCATCACACACATATGATTGGAAATTTCTTGGCATCACAAAAAGATGTGCAAATGAATGAATATGGAGCTGGTAGTTGTACCCATGACAGTATGCTTCAAGGTCAGAGAAACTCTTAGGCCAAGGGAATTACCACTGTAATTTCCCCCATATTTACCATACCTATGCAAAGTAGTAGTAGTAGTAGAAGAAGAAGAAGAAGAAGAAGAAGAAGAAGAAGAAGAAGAACAACAACAACAACAACAACAACAACAACAACCTATTTTTAAGAAGTTGCTGGTCTTTTTTTCTGTTGTGTTTGACTCCACATTGCAATACTCTGTCATAATGAGATACAACATGTGATGTTTACTTGCTGCAGTAGGTCAGAAATTCATTATTTGGTTTGCCATACACATCCACTGTCATGTCACATACATGCAGCTTTTTGAAGCAAGAATTCTGACTTAAGTTTTTATAAATCTGACTTTTGTTCTGGCTTAATGATAGATTTATATTGCCTCCCAGTTTCCATTTTAACAGTGCCTTTGACATTTAGAGAGTAAGCTTTATAAGTTATTTTGTGCCCTCAGTTTAATCTCACAGCTACTAAACACCTGAGCAAGCTTTATCTTTTATTCTTTCATATGTTGTATAATAAATGTATAGAATTCATCGATCAACTAAAATGGTGGGTTCTGTAAATGAGACCAAAGTGTGGGTTGTTTTTTTCATAAAAGAATTACTCTTGGGGGTTACTGTTAGAGCAGCTAACCTGTAACTGTGAATGCTTTGTGCAGTTGTATTTGCATTACATTCATAAATGTGTGCAAGTCCTGTAACTTCCAACTTAACTAAAATATTGTTATGCCACCTAATTTGAGTACAGCAAACTGGTTTTAGTTTTTAATGGAATTGTTGTAAGCTGACAATACATAAATAAAAAGTATTTGTATTTGGTTTAAAAATACTAATTCAAAAGAAAAATATTCATTAGAATTTTAAGATTCTCTTGTTTCCACTGTAGTCCATTGTTGTGTCTATGTCTGTGTTTATTCCTTGATGTTGGTTTTCTATAGGTTCAACAAATATCACGGTAAAATTATGAGTATGCTGTATTTTTAAGAGTCTGGGATAATTGTTGGAAAATTGAATATTTTGGAGGTGTAATGAAATTCCAGTTTCTTCTCCTGTTAATGAGTGCTCGCCTGAATTGTCTGCATTGGAAGTTATGGGGTATCAAATAATATACATAAGTGTATAATTTTAGAGGAGTATATTAGAGCTAAAGTACAGTGACAGGGTATTTGCCTTACATGCAGCCAACACAAATTATGTCCCTGTTATCTTATATGGTCCCCTGGTCCTGCCAGGAATAATTCTTGTGTACAGAGAAAGAAGTAAGCCTTATCACAGTGTGAGGCCCAAAACAAAACAAAATAGTAATTTGTTTAGACTCTTAATTGTTCATGTAATTTCTAAAGAAAATATCCCTATAGGTATACACATGACATGTTTCAAAGAAACATCTAAACATTGCTAAAGCAATCTGTGGAAAGAATATGAGTAGTATCACTTTCCCCACCTGAAAAATATATTCTAAAGCTCTAAGGTAGATTGATATGACATCATGATATCATGATGACAAAGAAACAGCAATGACTTGATCTAAGGGCAAGTTTCCCTACCTCATCACCTAATGGTAAAATGAAATCAGAAAATACTTTATCCTTCAATCTGTACAAAAACCATGATAACTAATTACAGCAGAATTACTTTGACAACTATGACTGAGCATAACATTTCCTGGGACTAAAATGAAAGACTATATCCTAGGCTTTGCTCTAGAATTTGTGCAAAAAGCAAGAACTCTAATTCCAGAGTCTGATTTTGACCACTACGACTGATCAGACTGTCTGGAGACATAAGGAAAAACTCTAAACTAGGCTTTATCCTAGGATCTATGCAGAAACCAAGATACCTCTTACAGAAGACTGACTTTGACAACTGTGATTGAGTAGAAAGCAGGGCACAGAGTGGATGGATTTTGACACTCTCAGCCAAATTCACCAGCAATATAATATAGAACCATTTTTTTTTTGCAAAGGCATACTTAAAAAGAGATTTTACATATAGAAACAAGCTCTTATCTAATAAGGATAAGAATCATACATTTTAGAATACAGGGGCACCTCCCAACTTGAAGTATGGCATGTGGTCCTAACTTAGACTCCATGTGATTAGACAGCGACTTCCAAAGATGAACCCTAAATTCAGACGTAGATCTGACATGGTTCTCTGCAAAAGTTCCAGAAATCAAACTCTCTCTGGGACATTCTTAATACTGCTCTGACACCAGTATGTACCAGTTTTGATATGACATACTGACAATCAGGAAATGGCAACAACTAGGTCTTGAAGCAGGTTGTCTTACCTCATCACCTAACAATAAGATTAAATACTAAGACACATCATCCTTTGATCTGTGAAAAAGCCAAGATCACTAACTATAGAAGACTGACTGTGACAACCATGACTAGGCAGAACTTATTCTGAGACAAATAAAAAGACCCTAGTCTAGGCTTTGGCCTATGACCTGTACAAAAACCAAGATTTCTAATCCCAGAGGTCAGGCTTAGAGAACTGCAACTGAGTAGAACTTCGGGAAACATAATGAAAGACTCTATCCTAGACTTCATACTAGGATCAGTGCAAAAACCAAGATCACCAATGGCAGAAGACTTATTAAAACTACAATTTTACTACAGTTGGAACAAACTTTTAGAAATGTACAGAAACACTTCACTCTAGTCTCCATCCTATGACCTTGCAAATACTATGATCTCTAGTTATAGAGGCCTGATCTTATTACCCACAACTTATCAGAAAGTTTCCAGACAGCACAAAATGACCTAGGGAATAGAAAAAGGGCTTGTACAAAGCCTATAATTATTCCCATGACATTATGCTTCAAGGTATCTGTATCTCTTAGGCCAAGGGAATTTCATTTTTAATCTCCCCAATATTTACTGTGCCTATGCAAAAATAGCACAAATTAATTGTTATTGTCTTGTTATTGTTTTATTTCTTTTTGTGTGCTTTATTTTGTTTTTATTTTGGGACATTGTTATTGTTTGGTTGTGTGGCTTTATTTATTTATTGTTTGGCTTTATTGCTGTGGTGCTTTTTGAGTTTTTTAATTTTTATATGGTTTTTATGTTTTATTCCTTTTCCCCTTCTCTTAAATTGATATTTATAGTCTCTAGAAGGACTTCTCCCATTTCTTGCTTCTTTGATTTTTGCCCCACCCTTATTTTCTTCTTTCCATACAGAACCACATAACTTGAACCATCTTGTTCTTCCTCACAAATTGAGGGGAAAATAATGGAGGGTACCAAGACCAAAGCGTTGTATGAACATTAAGTAGACATAAAAAATGATCTTGCTTAAACACCAAATCCAAAGTCAACAACAACAGATTCAAAACCCAATCTAAAACAAGCTAGCCACAGAAAGGACCCCTTATACTAGAAGCCTGGGGGTCAAGGAGGGGAATATGAGATGCATGCTGGGAACAGGGGTGGAAGGAGGACAACATTGGTGGTGGAAATACCCCTGATTCAATGTCACTATGTACCTACATTACTATGAAAGATTTGTAATCCACTTTGGTCAAAATCAATATTATTTAATTAAAAGAATGGACCTGTTACACTAATAGACTAGGGGGATAAGGGTGGAGGTATGGGAATGCATGCTGGAATTTTAGCAGGAGGAGATAGGCACTGGTGATGAGAATGGCCTTGAGTCACTGTCACTGTATGTCTGAAATACAAAATGTATTGTAATTGTAAAAATGACTTGTAATTCACAATGGTCTCAATAAAGATAGAACATATTCATAAGTTTCATTAAATAATCAGTGCATAAATATTTGTCCAACTAAAGAAAAATTTATATTAAGAGTAAAGCTTCCGGGGCCAGTGAGGTGGCACTAGAGGCAAGTGCCTTGCAAGCACTAGCTAAGGAAGGACCACGGTTCGATCCCCTAGCATCCCATATGGTCCCCCCAAGCCAGGGCAATTTCTGAGCGCTTAGCATGGAGTATACCTGAGCATCAAATGTGTGTGGCCCCAAAAACCAAAAAAAAAAAAAAGAATAAAGTTCCCAAGAAAACAGTCTTGAGGATCATTAAATTAAAATACCTTTAGCACAAAATTATCCTCTGCTTGGAGTTTCAGATCTACCACTGCCTTCCTAACTAAAGCTTCAAAATTGAGGTCTCTTTTACGTGGAACATCCAGAGAGGGAAAGAGGTCCCCGATTAGGCCCATAAATACTGGCATGTCATCTGTCACTATTTTGGGAATGTTAAAATCTCTCAAGGATCGCATCAGTACTTGGTCTTCAGGGCGGTCAGGATCTCCACGTTTCAGGGATCCTGCAACCACCAGTACAGATTTGATGGCTCGCAATCCCCAGTCATAATGATCCTGCAGAAAGACAATTTAGAGTTGTAAATATGCGCATCCCCAGGATAATCTCTGCAAAATTTTAATTATTTCCCCTCCTCCGAAAATTTCAATTATTATGTTAGTATTGTATTACTAATGGCAAGTCAGTGACATAATAAACAATTAATTATATAAAGATCATGGTGGGGCCCGGAAGATAGCATGGAGGTAAGGCATTTGCCTTTCATGCAAAAGGTCATCGGTTCGAATCCCGGTGCCCCATATGGTCCCCCGTGCCTGTCAGGAGCAATTTCTGAGCATGGAGCCAGGAATAACCCCTGAGCACTGCCGGGTGTGACCCAAAAACAAAAAAAAAAAAAAAAAAAAAAAACAAAAAAAAAATCAGTAAAGATCATGGTTATAGATTTTTATTTCAAGCATTAGAAATGTTCATGTAGGACATCAAAATAAAAAAAAGCATACTTTAAAAATATTTCTAAAGAGTATCTTGGACAATTGTTTACTTATTAAATTGAGGGTAAAGGAAGAGGATAATATTGAGAATAATTTCCACTTTTTTTTTTTTTTTATTTACTGAGTAAATGATGATTAACATGCTAAACTCAGGAAGTGGTGTTTCAGGAATATAACTTCCATGACTTACTGGAGGTCCTTTCAGATACCTTTGAAAACTTGTAGTTAAAAATCATTGCATAGGGGCTGGAGCAGTGGTGCTAGAAGTAAAGTGTCTGCCTTGCAAGCACTAGCTTAGGTCAGACAGCTGTTCAATCTCCCAGCATCCCATATAGTCCCCCCAATCCAGGAGTGATTTCTGAGTGCTTATCCAGGAGTAATCCCTGAGCATCAATGGGTGTGGCCCAAAAACAAACGGAAAAAAAAGAAAAAAAATCATTGCATATACAGGTTTAGAGATAAAAGAGAAATTTCATATTATAAACTTCTGATATTTGTCAGAATTATTAGTTGTTTCTTAGCGTTGTATTAATAAACATCTGTGTTAAAATTATTTTTCATAAATATGGATTAATATTCATAGGAGCTATCTATTATAAGACTAATATGTTTCACTACTACAATAGCTTCAAAAGCTACTTAGAGCTGATACAGTCACACATTATTGGTCAGCAGTCTAAGCCATATACCTGTTTAGAGAGAAGCTCTTTGCATAACTGGTAAAGAGTGATAAACTTTCTGGCTAATAAACGAGCTTCAATAAATCCTTCTGCCACCAGCATGATTTCACAGATTAACTCAAAATCTGGAACAACCATTGCACAAGGCCTGTAAGCATGGAGAAAGAGGAAAACTTTAGTTTTTTAGCCGATCAGTCTAAATGAAGTTTCAAAGATGAGCAACACTAACTCTAATAAGTAGAGGTATTCATGAGTGAAACAATTTATACCCAAGCTGCAACTTTATCTAAGATTTTGAAATTAAAGATGAACTAACTAAACATATCTATCAAGAAATATCTATAAAGTGACATAGATATACATCTATTTATAGGCAGATAGATAGATACATATGAAGTAAAGTCTCTTGCCACAGCTTTCTTATAACTTAAAGAGACAAAGAAACACAAAAAGACACATACAAAATAGCCATAGTGATATCTTAAGTAAAAATTGCTAGGGGAAAATTAGGTCCTGGATCATACCATTCTCTCTTTATTTCTATTACTTTTCAGTGGGGAAAAAGAATAAAGAATTTAGCTTCTGATAGAATATGCAGTCATGCTATCATACACATTAAGTAATATTTTAAGATATATTTAAGATATTTTAAGAATATTTTAATAATTTCAGATAGCTATAGTGGCAAAAGTAAAATAAAATAGAAACCCTAATGCAATGATCCTAAGAGTATAATACACCATTTTTGTTTTGCAAGTAATGTAGCCATATGTATCAACAGTTTAATAAAATGTTTTCCCTATTAACTCAGTTATTAATCTTCTAGGAATCTACCAAAAATAGTAACTAGACATATAAAATACTTATATTAAATATACAGTACATATTTGAAACATCAGAAGCAATTCTAACATCTCACTGTAGGAAATTAATTACTAGTTAATTGTACTAGTTATTTACATGGTGGACAACCTATTAGAAAAATGTAGTCAAGTGAAATTTGTTCAGAATATTTATCAAAGGAAGACTCATATTCTTATGATATAAATCATAAAATAACAAACTGTAATATATTTTGTTTAAAATATTTAATATAAATGCACATATAAACAATGTAGAGTTAAGTAAAATTTTATGGTAAAGACATTAAATTAATTTAAATTAAAAATTAATAGTTTTAAATTTTTTCTACTACATACAATCATATCTATAAGTATATTTTAAATTATTTAATAAAAAATTAAAGAAAATATTTTGGACTCTTGAGTTGAGCAAAGTTAATGTTTACCTAAAAAGAGCCTTGAGATTCTCAGGTAGTTCTGTACGGCCAGCATAGCCTGGATTCATAGTGATGAAGATACCCACAGAAGGATTTAGGCTAATCTCTTCCCCAAGAAAATTGAAGTGCTGCTTCTTATCACGAATTGCATCTTGAATGCTTTTTACCTGAATAAGAAGTCCACAGTGAGTTGGTCTATAAAGCTGGAATACTCTGGTTAAACAGAAAACAACACTTGTTCTGTGGTCTATTTCATTGATAAACAAGTACTGTAACTTTGCCTTGAGTTTTATAACTATAGATCTAAGAGCAGTTCTAAAAATCCTAACTGTTCATATCCCCATATCTTTTAACATATTTGAGATTAGGAGTCTCTTGTGCTGTAAAATGTTCTTGGATCTTGTGGATCAAGGAATCCCTCCCCCCACTGACTCTTGAATCATACCTGCATAAATTTTTAGATAAACCAACCTCCATTTTCACCAAATCTAAGACCTTGCAAGTACTGATATTTGTTCCAAATGCCTCTATAATATTCTTACTATATCAATTAGATAAATATTCATGTGCATGACCACTAAAATAGCATCATAAAAGCAAAAAATTGGTCAGATTAATGAACTATAAATGCTGAAAAAATAATGAATCAGATCAGATGTCATGTATTTGGAATCTGAAACTCAAATTCTATTACTCATAAAGATACAAGAACAATGAGGAAATAAAGAAATTGCTTGTTATGGCAGACAAGGACAGATATCTTGGCACCTCAAACAAAGTCTTAAATGTCATCAAAGTGGATGTCAAATCAACACTTCTTGCAATAAAATATAAATAAAAATAACTGGAAGAAAAGTATAACTAGTTCATCAATAACTGATTCATCGGGGCCCGGGAGATAGCATGGAGGTAAGGTGTTTGCCTTTCATGCAAAAGGTCATCGGTTCGAATCCCGGTGCCCCATATGGTCCCCCATGCCTGCCAGGAGCAATTTCTGAGCATGGAGCCAGGTGTAACCCCTGAGCACTGCCGGGTGTGACCCCCCAAAAAAAAATAACTGATTCATAATACCAGATACCATAAAACTGGAATCAAAAGAATTAAATAATATAGTATCTAGGAAAAGCAACAACAACACAGCATGCAGAAAATTGTATTAGTAAAATTTATGACTAAACTAGCAATTGACAATAATGAAGTAATAGAAGAAAAGTAAATGAAAGGGAGAGAAGTAAAGATTCTAGCAAGAGGTACTAGCAAGAGTAATAACCTCTGAATTATAGGACAACCTAGAGAGGAAAATGAAAAAAAACTAATGTAATAAACAATAACTAAGAAATACTAGATAATATAAATCAGAAAGAAAGAAGAAAATAATCAAATGGTAGACAAACAACATAGCAATTGCAGCAGATTATTCATATGACATCATACAAGCCAAGAAAATGTGGAATGACATATACAACGTGAATTCAAAATGGATAAAACTTTTTAAAATAATATTTTATAGTGAAAAATCCTAACAAGTTTCCAAGCCCACCAAAATGCACAAGCCCAATGATGAAAATCTAAAGGTAACTATCAAAGCATGGCAATAGAAATTGAGGAATCACTAGCCAACAACTTCAAGAAATCCATAGATGAACTAATCAACCAACTCAAAGAACTTTTTCAGAAGATGAGAGAATCCATATAAACAGAATTAATGAAAATAAAAAGTGTCTTGGCAAGCCAAAATAGCAGAATTACACAGTTAGAAAATCACAAAGAAGAACTGAAGAAAAACTACAGAACAAAATGGCAAAGAATCCAATAAGGAAATAAGAGGTAAAGCATTGGAAGAAAATATTACATGTTTAATGAACAAAGACAAAAGCAATAATCTATGAATTGTAAAAATACCAGTAGTGGAAGAAATAGGGAAAGGTGAAGAAAAAGTGGTCAGGGAAATAATAGCAGAAAAATTCCCATCCTCTGGAAAGTGACTCTGTTGCAAATCCAAGAGGTGAAAATAGTCCTAATAAACCAACACCAAGACATATATTAATACAAATGGCAGAGAGAGAGAGAGAGAGAGAGAGAGAGAGATGAACTCCTTAAAGCAATATGGAGAAAAATACCCTCAAGTACAAAGGAAGGAACATAAGAATCAAACCAGATTTCCCATTTGAAACAACTCAAGCAAGGAGGCAGTGGAAAATATATTCAAACGATTGAATGAAAGAAACTTCCAACCTAGAGTACACTACCCAGCAAAACTCGCATTTAACTGGAGGGAGGACTAAAAGCATTCTCAGACAAAAAATAACTCGCATTATTTGTGCAAACAAAACCTATTCTAAATGATCTACTCAGAGTGAATTACACAATCAATACACCCAGCAGTAGCAACAACCACCCTATAATCAATATAACAGAACGAGAGTCCTCTCTGTCAATAATGTAATTATTGTCCTTAAATGTAATTGGACTAAACTCTCCCATTAAAAGACACAGTAGAGAGTTGGATCAGAAAACATAAACCAGATCTCTATTGCCTGCAAGGAATACATCTAAAACTATGGTATAGACACAGACTTAGAATAAAAGGATAGAAATTGATTACTTAAGCCAATAGAAAACAAAAAAAGCAGGAATAGCCACAAATAGTATTCAACCTCATGAAAGTGATCAGAGACAAAGAGGAGCACTACTTACTGATCAGGTGAACACTAGACCAAGAAGCACTAACTCTGGTCAACATTTATGCACTACATGCAGAGCCAGCAAAATATGTAAGGCACACACATACACAACTGGAGAAAATTATATAAGAAAATGTGATAGTAGTAGTGAATTGCAACACTCCACTATTGCCAAAGGGCAGATCAACCAGACAGAAATATAGCAAGGCTGTCCTCTCTCTTCATTCTTTTTCAATATTGTTTTAGAAGTTCTAGCAATAACTATCAGACAAGAGGAAGGAATCTAAGATATCCAAATAGGTAAAGAAGGACTCAAACTAACTTCTTTTGCAGATTATATCATGATATATTTAAAACCCTAAAGAGTCCACAGTAAAACTCATAGAAACAATTAAACAACACAGCAAAGTGTCTGGCTACTAAGTAAATACACAAAAGACAATAGTGTTCCTCTACACAAATAACAAAGTAGAGGAGAAAGAGATTAAGGATATAATCCCATATAAAATAGTATCAGAAACATTGAATACCTAGGAATCAATCTTACAAGAGAGATGAAGGACCTATACCATGAAAACTTCAAGACACTTCAGAAAGAAATTGAAGAGGACCTATGGAAATGGAAGAACGTCCCATGTTCATGGGTAGGTAAAACCAACATCATCAAAATAACGATCTTACATAAACTTCCACATAGAGTAATTGTAATCCCTATTCATATTCAGACTTCAATCTTTAAGGACTTAGAACAATTATAAAATTTGTATGGTACAACAAAAGACCCAGGTTGGCCAAGAAGATACTAAAAACAAGATGCTTTACATAACCTAAAGCTTTACTACAAAGCTATAGTGATCAAAACATCATGATGCTGAAACAAAGATAGAGTCTTAGACCAATGGGTTAGAACAGAATATCAAGAGATAAATCCTCAAATATACAGTCAACAAATATTTGATGAAAAAGCGAAGAAACTGAAATGGAATAAAGACTATCTCCTCAACAAATGGTATTGTAACAACTGGATTATCAACTGTAAGAAATTAAGGATTGATCCATTCATCACACTTTACATGAAGGTCAACTCAAAATGGATTGACGACCTGAAAATCAGAACTGAATCTATAAAGTTTATTGAAAAAATAGCAGAAAACTCCAATATATAGATAGATAGATAGATAGATAGATAGATATCAAAAAATTCTTTGAGGATAGAATGCCAATATCAAGAACATTAGCATCAAACCTAAATAAATGGGACTACATCAAAACATAAAATTTCTTTATGGCAAAATAAATCCTAGTTAATACTAGAAGACAGTTTAAAAATGGGGAAATGTTTTGGACTTAACACGTCAGATAAAGGGCTGATATCTAGAATATACAAAGCACTCAGTAAGATGAGCTCCAAAAATCTAATAAAGTCATCAACAAATGGGGAGAATAAATAGACACTACTCCAAGAAACACCAAAATATGGCCAATAGACACATGAAAATATGCTACCCATCACTCATCATTACAGAAACCTAAATCAAGGATACAATGAGGTACCACCTTACACCAATGAGGATAGCTCATATCAAAAATATCAGGACTAATCTCTTTTCAGGGCTAGTATGTTTTTGTTGGGTTTCAATCTGGTTGACCTCTCAAGTGTTGACATGACCATGTTGAGGTCTACTACAATTATTGTGTTATTATTGACATTTTCTTTCAGATTTGTCAGTAATTGTATTAGATAATTTGCTGGTCTCTCATTGGGTGCATATATGTTTAATAGTCTGATTTCTTCCAGTTGCACATAAGCCTTGATTAGTACATAGTGTCCATCTTTGTCCCTTACAACTTTTCTGAGTATAAGGTTGGTGTCATCAGATACTAATATGGCCACCCTAGCTTTTTTAGTTGTATTGTTTGATTGGATGATATTCCTCCAGCCTTTGATTTTGAGTCTATGTTTGTTCTGACTACCTAGGTGTGTTTCTTGTAGGCAGCAGAAGGTTGGATTCATCTTTTTGACCCATTTTGCCACTCTGTGTCTTTTAATTGGTGAATTTAGTCCATTGACATTGATGGAGATGATTGTCATAGGAATTAATGTCATCTTTATAGATAAGTCTGCTGTGTTTTTGGTCTCTCTTGTCTTAAATTATACTTGTCAGGTTTTCCATTAAGGCTGGTTTTTCATCTGTGAAGTTTCTGAGCTGTTGTTTAGCTATGAAGCTATGTATTCTTCCTTCAAACCTGCATGTGAGTCAGGCTGGGTGCAGTATTTTCGGTGAGGCATCCATTTCATTCAGTCTTGTCACAATATCCCACCACTGTCTTCTGGCCTTGAGAGTTTCTTGTGACATGTCTGCTGTCTTAGGGATGCTCCTTTGAATGTAATTTCCCTTTTTGATCTTGCTGCATTCAGTATTCTATCTCTATCTGTGGGATTTGTCATTGTAACGAGGATGTGTCTTGGGGTGTTTTTCTTTGGGTTTCTTTTAGCTGGTACTCTTTGGGCATGCAAGATTTGATTGCATGTAGTCTTTAACTCTGGGAGTATCTCTTTGATAATGTCTTTGACAGTTGATTCTTCCTGGAGATCTCCTAAATGGGCCTCTGGGCCTCCAATGATTTTTATGTTGTTTCTGTTGAGTTTATCAAAGACTTCTATTTTCATCTGTTCACATTCTTTGAGTACTTTTTCCATTGCCTGATCATTTGCCTTAAGGTTCTTTTCCAATTTCTTCTGCTGTGTTGAGTTTTTCTTCATCTCATCTTCCAGCATGCTGATTCTGTCCTCGGTTGCTGTTACCCTGCTGGCGAGGCCATCCACTGAGTTTTTCAGTTGAGTTACCATGTTTTTCAGATATGTTATTTCAGTTTGTAGTTTTCTGATTTCTCTCTTTGTGTTCTGTTCAGATCGATCTATGCTTACTTTGAGTTCTACAAACATCTTCCATATTGCTATTCTAAACTCCTTATCTGAGAGGTTAATCAGATGGTTGGAATTTTCTAGGTCATTCGAGCTATTGTCTTCATTCTCAGTGCATGGTGTTTGCCTGCAAGGTTTCCCCATTGTCACGCTTGTAGTGTGATTTTTTTTCTGTGTGTTGTAGTGGGGTTCATTGGTTAGAAAGAGTGCTCGACCACAAAGTGAAGCGGAATGGGCATGCTTTTCTGGAGCCTCTGGGGAGTTCTTTTTCTGGGCCCTTTTCAGCCCACTCCCAAGATATTTAGGAGACAGGACAGTGGAAAAACACGCACAGGCAACACTCACAGTCTGGAACACTGGCGGGCATAGATTTTCTCAGCCTGACATCACAAACAGGGAACCTTCCTTTCTACAAAATACTGCAAATAACCAGTTTTCATGGTCGGACACAGTTCCTTGGTGTTCCAGCCCTTGGATGAGCCTCTGGGAGAACTCTTTTTCTGGGCCCTTTTCGGCCTACTCCCAAGAGGTTTAGGAGACAGGACAGTGGAAAAACATGCACAGGCAACACTCACAGTAGGGACTCACTGGGCGTGTGTAGATTTCATGTGCACCAGTTTTAATATGGCATTCTGAAAATTAGGAAATGGTAACGACTTGATCTATGAGTAGGTTGTCTTATCTCATTACCTTATGATAAGATAAAATCAGAAGACATGTCATCCTTTGATCTGAGCAAACACTAGGATTGCTAACTACAGAAGTCTGACTGTGACAACCTTGACTGGGCAGAACTTATTCTGGGACCAATAAGAAATACCCTAGACTAGGTTCTGGCCTACAATTTGTACAACAACCAGGATCTCTAATTCCGGAGGTCTGACTGAGACAACTACAACTGAGCAGAACTTCTGGAAACAATCAAAGACTCTATCCTAGGCTTTGTCCTATGAAGTGCAAACACTAAGACCACCAATTACAGAAGACTGATTACAACAACAATGATGGAACAAAACTCCTAGAACCATAAAGACTCTATCCTAAGCTCCATCCTATGGCCTGTGCAAATAACAAGATCTCTAATGACAGAGACATGATATTATCATCACAACTGAGCTGAACATTTCCAAACACCAGAAAAAGATCTAGCGGAAATTAAAAGAGCATGTATGTATCCTGTAGTTATTCTCATGGCAGTATGCTTCAAGGGCTTAGAAACCCTGTATCTCTTTGGCCAAGGAAATTACTTTTCCTATATCCCCAATAGTTACTATGTCTATGCAATAGAGGGTTGTTGTTGATGTATTGCAGTAGTATTTTTCAAGGTTTTTTTTTTGTCATTGTAGTGAGATTTTTTTTTCTTGTTTGTGCCTTTTTACTAATTTATTTTTTGTCTTTTTGTGATTTTTTTTCTTCCTTTGCATTTTTCTTCTCTAAAATTGATATTTATAATGCTCTAGAAGGAATCCTCCCAGACTGTTTTGTTTGTTTTTTTCTTTTTTTTTGTTTTGTTTTCTTTTTCTTTCCCTTTAAACAGAACCACATAACTTAGACCATCTTGTTTTGCCTCATAAATTGAGGGGAGGGGGAAGAATGGTACCAAACCTAGCAGTTGTATGAACATTGAGTAGAAATAAAAAATATCAGTCTTAAACACAAAATCCAAAGTCAAAGACAACAGAATCAATATCCATTCTACAATAAGCTAGACACAGAAGGAACCACTTATACTAGAAGCCTGGGGTGCAAAGAAGAGGGATATGGATATATGCTGGGAACAGGGTTGGAAGGAGGAAAACACTGGTGTTGGGAATGCCCTGGGTTCAATTCTGCTATGTACCTAAAATAAAACTGTGAGAGATTTGTAATCCACTTTGGTAACAATAAAAATTATTAATAAAAAAACCTTAGAGCAGAAATAATGAACTAGAAATACAAAAAATGCAGAGTAGCAAAAAAAGCCACCTACAGAATTGGAGGATCTATTCACCCAATATCCATGAGTAAGGGGCTAATATCTAAGATATACAAGTCATTAACAGAATTGAAAAAAAATCTAACCTCATAATAATGGGGAGTAAAAAAGAACAATTTCTCAAAGAAGAAATGCAAATGGCTAAAAAGCACATAAAAATGCTCCACATTACTAATCATCAGGGAGATGCAATTCAAACAAACAATAAACTACCATCTCACACCACAGAGACTGGCACAAATCACAAAAAAACATGAACAATCAGTGCTGGTGGGGATAATTGGAGAAAGAAACTCTCATTCACTGCTGGTGGGAATGCTGACTAGTCCAGTTCTTATGGAAAACAATATGGAGATTCCTCAAAAAACTGGAAATATACCAGGTATACCATTTTTAGGAATATACCCTCAGGACTCAAAACACAATACAAAAATACCTTCCTCACACCTATATTCATTGCAGCACTGTTTACAATAGTCAGACTCTGGAAACAACCAAGATGTCCTTCAACATATGAATGGCTAAATAAACTGTGGTCCATATATATAATAGACTATTATGCAGCCATCAGGAGATATGAGATCATAAAATTTTCCTGTGCATGGATGTACATGGAATCTATTATGCTGAGTGAAATAAGTCAGAGGGAGAGAGATAGACAGAGTATAGTTTCACTCATCTATATGTGTTAAGAAAAATAAATGGCATTGAAATAATTCCCAGAGATTAGGGTCGGAAGGACCAGCTCAAGATATAAAGCTAAGAAGAAAGAGTGGTGAGTGCAGTTAGAGAAATAACTACACTGAGAATTATAACAATGTCATTGAGTGAGGGATGTAGAAAGCCTCTCTTGAATACAGGTGGGGGTAGGGTGGGGAGGGGGAGATTGGGACATTGGTGATGGGAACAATGAACTGGTGAAGAAGAGTGTTCTTTTCATGTCTGAAACCTAACTATATTATGTTTGTGATCATGGTGTTTAAATAAAAATATTACAAAAATATTCAGACTGTTAACAACCTTCTGCATTAGAACCAAAATTATGTGGAACAGTAGGGATGCCTATCTCTATTGAAATTGAAAAGGCAATCAAATTCTTTACCAAAACAAATTTATGTCCACCAGCTGGATTCACTAATGAATTCTTTTAAAACATTAAAGACAATCTACTGACAATTCTCTTCATCCTTTCAGGAAATTGAAGAAACAAAAACATTACTAACATTTTCTATGAAGCTGACTTCACCTTGATAACAAAAATAGAGAAGCACTACTGAAAAAGAGAATTATAGGACCATATTCTAGTGAACACAAAAATAAAGTTCCACAACAAAGTACTAGGCAAATAGAATCCAAAAACTTAAGAAGCTTATACATCATTACCCTAGTAGGATTAATTTCAGGGCACCTAGGATAATTTAACGTACACAAGTCAAGCAATATAATAGCCCCTTTATAAAAGAACAAAACTACATAATCTTATAATACACGTTGAAAAGTCATTTAACAATGTCCAGCACCGATTAAAGATAAAAATTCTCAGCAATATTATAAATAAAATTTTCTTCAGGGGGCCGGCGGTGGCGCTGGAGGTAAGGTGCCTGCCAGGAGTGACTTCTGAGCGAATAGCCAGGAGTAACCCCCGAGCGTCACCGGGTGTGGCCCAAAAAACAAAAACAAAAACAAAAACAAAAAAAAAAACAAGCAAAAAAATTTCCTCGGGGGCCAGCGAGGTGGCGCTAGAGATAAGGTTTCTCTGCCTTGCAAGCACTAGCCAAGGAAAGATCAGGATCTCAGTTCAATCCCCCAGCGTCCCATATGGTCCCTTGAGCCAGGGCAATTTCTGAGCACATAGCCAGGAGTAACCCCTGAGCATCAAACGGGTGTGGCCCGAAAAGCCAAAAAAAATTTCTTCTGAATATTGTCAAGGTTATTAATCAAAAAATATTCAAGCATTACACTCAATGGAAGAAAGTAAGAGACTTTCCACTAAGATCTAGCAAAAGTGTGCCCTCTCTCACAACTTGTATTCGTTAAAGTACTGGAAATATTTGTTGTAGCAATTAGACAAGAAAAAGTCATCAAGGGTATCAATGTAGGAAAGGAAGATGTGAAACTCTTGTTGTTTGCTGATGACATGATATTGTATCTAGAATATAATAGAACCTCCACAAAAATTATTCTAGATATAATGGAATTGTACACTAAAGTGGCAAGCTACAAAGTTAATATGTAAAAATCTGTGGCTTTTCTATATGCAAATAATGAAAAGGAAGAAAGGATCTTAAAATAAACAATCACATTTGCAATTGTTTCTTAGTAAATCAGGTATATTTGAATCAACTTAACTAAAGAAGTGAAATATCTATATAAAAAAACAACCAAACTCTGCTTCATGAAATATAAAATCACACTAGGAAGTAGAAATATACCAGGATCATGGATTGGATAAATTAAGTTCATAAATATATTAAATATTCTTAAAGAAATGTATAGATTTAAGTAACCCCTATAAAATTTTCAAAATTATTTTTCAAAGAAGTGGCTCAGATGCTTCTGAAATTCACATAGAAAAATAGACAGACTTCTAGAGACATGTGAAAATGACACATTTTCAATGTTACTGAGAACTGTTGGGGTTAGCTTTGGTTTAGTTACATTAGAGAACTTCTTTGAATTATCTCTAGTACAGTGAGTGCACAGATGCCAAAAATATGAAGAAATGAGAGAATACACACGATTATGTGGATGAACAAGATATTCTAATTTTAATGTGAAGAATTGGGGTGTGCCTTGGCCTACAGTGTGCCTCCTCGCAGGGTCTCTGTTCAGTGGGCATAAGGTTCTTCCCTGATAGAGTGGCAAACTCAGTGGGACCCAAATCTGTCCCTAAAGGGCCATGACTACATCTTATCAGTGTTCCCAAGTTCTCTACTATTAAGCCCCACACTGAGCTGCCTTCTGCACAAGCTCCTTTTAAGGTCTGAATCACATTATTTTAGTGCTGTTCACTCTGTGGCTTGGAAATTAGTCTATTGCTTTTAAACTTTACTGTGTCCCTTTTACATTTTAATCCTAATATTCCTCATCTGATTTTCTTCTCCTTCCTACATTTTATTTCTTTACTTCTCACTATATTATGAGGCAACCAGGTGCCCACTCATTAAAGCACTGCATTTCTTCATCTAGTTAAGCTAAATCTAGCTAAACTAAATAATACATATAAGTTATATAACCCTGTGGTTATCTCTTCTTCTGGCTTACTTCATTATCTTCCATTTCCATCCATGTTACAGGAAATGTCATGATTTTGCTATTCCTTACATCTGTAATGTATTTTACTATCAATATATACTATTTCTTTGCAATCCACTCATCTTTCAATGGACATCTAGATTTATTCCAAATTTGAGCTATTGTATTAAGTGCTTCAACAAATAATGGTTATATATGTTCTTTTGAATGAAGGATTTTCTTTCCTGTGAATAGATACCCAAAAGTGGGATTTATGTGTTATATAGAAAAGTTAGGTCCCTAAAGTGGTAAGGAAAAGTCTCTATAACAAATTTTACTAAGAAAAATAGTTAAAGCTGAAGCACCAGATCACTGCCACTTGGAAATGACTCCCTGTAGGAAACTCAGAGGCTGAGGATATTTGAACATGCCCAAGCAAAGTGAGTCTGAGCCCCACTGCCAATGCCAGCACTGTAACTTAAGAGTGCTGCCACTTGGAAAGTGACTTGGACACACCCAAAAGGATGAGTCCGAACCCCCACTGCCAATGCCATTGCTGGAATACCAAAGCGCTGCCACTTGGAAAGTGCCTCCCCATAGGAAGCTCAGAGACTAAGGTGACTTGGACACGCTCGATCAGGGTGGGGCTAGGGTAGCATGGCCATGAAGTTTTGCTTTGACTTCTAGCAAATGAACTCCACCATAAAACCTAGGAAATAAAACCATACAGCAAATGTGACAATGGAGAAACAATGTAAACCAACATCAGATGTTGAAAATGAAGATGGCAGCTTAATGACCCGAAAAAATGCCAACAACCTAATTAGCCTCTCAGATAACTTAGAGTAGAAATATGACCAAATCACAAAGACAGAAATCAGAAAACTCCAGACTGAAATGACAGGATTGAAAAACACAGTAGATGAAATAAAAACAATAGAAAGCTTCTCCAACAGAGTAACAGAAGCTGAGGACAGAATCAGTGAACTAGAAGATGAGATACATAATAAGTCCATAGTGCAAAAAAATGGAAAATAATCTTAAAGCAAATGATCAGACAATGGAAAAATACTCAAGGAATGTGAGCAGATGAAAATTGAAGTCTTTGATAAACTCAACAGAAACAATACAAGAATCATTGGAGTCCCAGAGACCAAGGAACAAAATCCCCAGGAAGAATTAACAGTTAAAGACATCATTACTAAAAAACTCTCAGAGCTAAAGATGGCATGCAACCAAATCCTACGTGGCTGAAGAGTACCAGCTAAAAGAGACCCCCCCCCAAAAAAAGCACCCCACGACACATCCTAGTCACAATGTCAAATCCCACAGATAGGGATTGAATACTAAAAGCAGCAAGATCAAAAAGGGAAATTGCATTCAAAGGAGAATTCTTAATATTTACAGCAAACCTGTTACTAGAAACCTTTAAGGTCAAGAGACAGTGATGGGTAAAGTGACAAAGCTCAACAAAATGAATACTTCACCTAGAATACTACATCCAGTCAGACTCACTTTCAGGTTTGAAGGAAGTATACATGGTTTCAACAGATAAGGAACAGCTGAGGAACTTTGCAGACTCAAAACAAGAAAGGTCTACTCTAAGACAAGAAAGACCAACAGACACAACACTTCTACACTAAATCCCGTGACACTAAATCCTATGACAATTCTCTCTCTCAATGTCAATGGTCTAAATGCACCAGTGAAGAGCACATAGTGGCAAAATGGATCAAAAAGCTGAATCCAACATTTTGCTGCCTACAAGAAACACATCTGAATAGTCAAAAAACAAAACAAAACAAAACAAAACAAAGCAATTAAAGGCTGGAGGAAATTATCAAAGCAAACAATTCCCTTTTAAAAAAGCTGAGTTTAACTAAGTTTTATTTATTTGTTCTATTTTAATATATACAACTTTTTTCTCTGTCTTACCATTTTTGGTGCTGCTTCGTACAAAAATCTTTGACTGGGATAAAAGCTCAGAACAAAATCAGACAATAGAGACTGTATGTGCAGCCTATTATCCTTACCCAGAATAGCACCAGCAACACAGTATGACATCATATGTTTTTGTATGGGCACAGTAAAAAAAAGGGGAAACCATAAACACAGAAACAAGATCTTATCTTCTAGGGATAAGAACTCACATTTTATAGCAGAAGGGTGCCTCCCATTCTGAACATGTGTCATATGAATACAACCAGTCCCCAGGAGAGTGTTAGTCCAATCCCAAACCCAAGATCCCCTATATAGAAAGGATACAGCTCCAGGCAACACCACCAGGAGCTAAGATCCATTGGGAGATTAATAACACTGCTCTGGCACCAACTTGTGCCAGTTTTGATATGACAATGAGGAAAGGAAAACTTGACCTAAGACCAGGCTGTCCTATCACATCACCTAACACTAAATGGAAATCAGAAGAGATATGGTCCTTTGAACTGTGAAAAATAAGAGCACCACAACAGAAAACTGACTTTGACAATTATGACTGAACAGAACCTACCTTGGGACTAATAAGGAAAACCCTACCCTAGGCTGTAACCCAGGACACATAAACAGCAACAACAACAACAACAACAACAACAAGATGTTATCTTATTGCAGAGGTCCAACTTGGACAACAGAGATTGAGCAGAACCTTTGTATCCATAATATCCGAGGCTTCGGCTTAGGGACTGAATGAAAACAGGGAGCAAGTGTTTCAGAAGACTGAACACAACAACAACGATGGATAGGAATCTCTAGAACCTAGAGAACCTAGACCCTGATCTATAACCTGAACAAATACCAAGATCTCTAGCTACAGTGGTTTGATTTTTCTCACACACAACCGAGAGGAAACTTTCCTGGCATCACAAAAAAGCCTTTGGAATGGGGTAATGAATATATATGGAGCCAGGGATTGGACCCTTGATGGTATGCTTCAAGGATGGAGAAACCCTGAATCTCTTAGGCCACGGGAATTCCCTTTCTTCCCCAATGCTTACAGTGTCTATGCAAAAAAAAAAAAAATAAAATAAGTGGGGGGCCGGGCGGTGGCGCTGGAGGTAAGGTGCCTGCGCTAACCTAAGACGGACCGCGGTTCGATCCCCCGGTTACCCATATGGTCCCCCGTGCCTGCCAGGAGCTATTTCTGAGCAGATAGCCAGGAGTAACCCCTGAGCATCACCGGGTGTGGCCCAAAAACCAAAAAAAAAAGTGGGGGGAACGGCAAATCCTACAATTCCAGCACCCATACTTTTTTCTTGTTTTGTTTAGATTTGTTAGTTTTTTACTTTATTTTCCTTCTTGTTTTCTTCTACTTTTCTCTTTCTTTTTCACTCTTGCAGTTATCATTTAGAGATTTATTTATTTGCTGGGTCCTTTTTTTCTTTTTTCTTCCATTTTCTTTTCTTTTATTCTCTCTCTTCTTTCTTTTTTGGTAGTTGTCACCAATTTTTTATCCCCCTTTTCTTATCCTTTTTTATCTCCAATGATGGTGGAATAGATGCTCAATCTACAACAAGTTGTAAAGTGGAGACCAGTTGCACAGTATTCTGGGGGAGGGGTATAGGAGGGAGATATGAGATGTATACTAGGAACAGGGGTGGAGGAAGGACAGCACTGCTAGTGGGAATGCCCCTCATTCATTGTCACTATATACCATAAATGATGCAATGAAAGATTTGTAATGCACTTTGGTCACAATAAAAATTAAAAAAAATAAAAATAAAAAAAGCTGGAGAGGCCGTATTAATATCAAACATCAGACTCAGAAAAGTTGTAAGTGACAAAGATCATCATTTCATACTAATCAAAGGATATGTTCAACAGGAAGAAATCACACATCTAAACTTATATGCACCCACTGAGGTACCAGTAACATATTTAATACAATTGCTGGCAAATCTAAATAAGGATATCAATAGCAAAGCAATAATAGTGGGAGATCTCAACGCTGCCCTATCACCCCTTGATAGGTAAACCAGGCTGAAACTCAACAAGAATATAAAAGCTCAGCAAAGAAAAATGAAAGTGAACTGGTATATATGTATATATATATATATCATATATACATACATACATATATATGTATATATATATATATATAGAGAGAGAGAGAGAGAGAGAGAGAGCATTCCATCCCAAGAAAGCTGGATACACATACTTGTCCAATGCAAAAGTGTCATTCTCCAGGATAGACCACATGATGGTCATAAGAAATATCTCCATAAAGAGGATAAAAATTTTACAAACTACCTTCTCAGATCACAAAGCACTAAAATTAGAAGTGAACCACAAAGGGAAAAACTTTAACACCTGACAATTAAACAGCTCACTACTTAATAACCAGTGGGTAAGAGATGAATCAAAGAGGAAATCAAAACATTCCTGGAAAATTACAATGAAGACAAAAATTATCAGAATTTGTGGGACACAATAAAGCAGTACTATGACAAAAGTTTGTAGCTTTGCAAGCACACATCAGAAAAAAAGAAGGGGCCTATATAAAAAGTTTAATGACTCCTTTTAAAATTAGAAAATGATCTACAAAATAACCAAAAATTGGTAAGTAGAAGGAAAAAAACAAAGCTTAAAGCAGAAATCAGTGAAGTAGAAATCAACAAAACAATCTGAGAGATAATGAAAGCAAAATCTGGTTCTTTGAAAGAATAAATAAGATTGATAAAATACCACCAAAACTCACAAGGAAATGGAGAGAAACTTAATAAACCGGATTAGAAATGAAAAGGGGGTGATCACAACAGATAACCCAGAGATTCAAGGGTAATCAGAGACTACTTTGAGAAACTCTATGCCATGAAACATGAGAACCTGGAAGAAATGGATAAATTCTTGGACTCTTACAATCTTCCACAGTTAAATCAGGATTATCTAACATATATAAATAGACCCATCAATCCGGATGAAGTTAAAATGATAAGCAATAGTTTTCCCCAAAACAAAAGTCCATGCCTAGATAGATTCACTAATGAATTCTTTCAAGCCTTTCAAGAGAAATTACTGCCAAAACCTTTTAGGTTCTTTCATGACATTGAAAAATGAAGAACACTCCCAAATATTTTATTTTGAAGTTAACATCACCTTGATACCAAAACCAGATAAAGATGCTACAATAAAATAAAACTATAGACTAATATCCCCTATGAACACAAATGCAAAGATATTCAACAAAATTTTGGCAAACATTGCCTCATTGAGAAAGTCATACACCACGACCAAGTAGGATTCATTCCAGGAATGCAAGGATGGTTTAACATCCGCAAATCAACCAACATAATCTACCATAATGACAAATAAGAAAAATAAAATCATGATCATATCAATAGATGCAGAGAAAGCATTTGACAAGGTCCAAAACTCATTCTTGATAAAAAAAATCATCAGGATAGGAATGAAAAGAATTTTTCCCAATATAGTCAAAAGGCCTTATACCACAAGCCAATGGGAGATATTATTCTAAACGAAGATAAACTAAAAGCCTTTTCCCTAAAATTGGTTACAAGGAAGGCTGCCCTCTCACTGCTCCTGTTAAATATAGTGCTGGAAGTTCTTGCTATAGCGATTAGGAAAGAAAAAAGATATCAAGGGCATCAAGATATGGCAGGAAGAAGTCAAGCTCTCACTGTTTGCAGATGACATGATATCATATTTAGAAATATTTACATTTGTATATAAATTATATATACATTTAATGTATATGTAAATGTATATATAAATATACCCAATAAAAATTCACAAAATCCAACTATAAACGTGCCTAAAAATGAAGGAAAGGGCAGAGACGTCCACAAAGATGTCCAATGGGCATATAAAAGTGTTATTATTTGATCATAATTATAATGCAAGCCAAAATAAAATGTTTTATCATTTGACATAATTGAGCATGGACTATATTTTAAAAAGTCCAGAAGTGAACTGGAGAGATAGTTCAATGTGTAGGGCAGCTTCAATCCTCAGCATCCCATATGGTTCACAGAGACCCCATAGGATTTATCCAAAATTTAAATAAATAGCAAAATCTAAAAAACAAGAAACAATGTGTTGGCAGGATGTAGTAGAAAAGTAACTCTCATTGTTTACTGTTTGTGTTACTGTTACTTCTATTTACACACACTATTACTATTTTAATTACAGTCTGTCTCTATTTACACACACTATTACTATTTTAATTACACTGTCTTACCTCATATATGTCTTATCTCATATATTATATATGTGTAAGTAGAGCGATGGAGTCATATTTATTTTGATTCAAAAAATCTAATAGCACCATCATGTGAGCACCCCCACGCAAAAAATATATTAAGTAAATTTATAAAAGATTTCAAAGGATGAAAAGGGTATGAAGGGCCAAGGGGTAAAGGAAATATAGAAATAGAAGAAAGAAGAAGTATAGTTCCACAGAATTTGACAGAAAAACCACAAGGTTTTTTTTCCCACCAACTTCTGGTCTTCATACCTGCACTGCCACCACTGACAGGACTTCGACAGAGATTCGATTAAACTCATCAAAACAGCCCCAGGCACCAGTCTGTGCTAGACCCTTATAAATGTTTCCACAAGACTGCAAAAATAAATGCACAGTGATTAAATTATTAGCCATATAGTGTTATCACACACATTTAAATAATTTTACATCTGATTTATTTTAGTAATTTTCAGTCCCTAAAATACACTGATAAAAATTCATATTAAAGTGTCAAAAATAATTGAATTTTTGATGATTTTAGATACCAATGTAGGTCATGGCATCAAACAGAACCTTTCCAAGACATTTGGACTAAATTTCTATTAAAAAATGTCATCAGGTGAATGGACCTGGTTTTAATCCCTGGCATCCCATATGGTCCTCTGAGCCAGGAGTAATTTCTGAGCAGAGCCAGGAGTAACCACAGAAAACTTCTAGGTGTACCTCACCCAAATAAAGTAAAATAAAATAAAATGTCATCAGGTTTTCTATTGATTCTGTAGATTTCAAAATCCCCCAAATAGTAAAATGTTGTTTTTCTCATACCTCACAGACAAATATTTTTCCATTCAGACATTTGTATGTAGTGCTAGAAGGTTTTTGTCACCATCTATAAATACATATACAAACCTGACTTTCTTGTTATAGGAAATTAGAAATGTGTCAAAGAAAATCAAGAGGGAATGAAGATATATAAGAAAAGTGAAAACAGAGGTAAATTATTTCACAAGAAATATTTAGAATAAGAATAAATAGATGTCTGGGGATTCAATGTGAATTATTAAACTTAGAAGAAACAGAAAGGAAAGGGTTACTAAAAACATCTTCAAGGCAAGAATATCTCAATAAATTGCTAGGGAAATGCAAATAGTAGAGATTCCATTAGTTTACTGAGCAGGATTTGTGAGGTAGCTTTTTAAGAAAACCCCAAGTGCTTCAGAGTTCCTTTGAAGTAATTTTGGAATAATGTTTTAGGCTGTTCAATGCAAAACAGGCTATTCAATGCAAACAACTCTAGTTTGTACTTTTGCATATAGCTTGAGATATTGCCAGTGATTGCATGGCCATCCTAATGGAAATCAAGTGGTATCCAGAGCTATACCTGGAGTTTTTTGGGGAGCTTCAAGACTGTACCTGGCAATGCTTGGGGTATTTTGTGGTGTTGGGATTAAACTATCAGCAAAGCATGTACCTTAACCTCTCTACTATTTCACTGGCCACTCAGTGTAACGTGTTGATAATATTTGTACATATTTCATGTCTTAGATTAAAAAAATATCAGAACATGATTCCATAGATTAATTGTAGATAAAAAATACACAAATAAAAGTAGTATATTTATATATAAGAAATTTATGTTAAATACAGTAAAAAACAAATGTAGTAATATGCACCTTAAGAAGAGGCATTTGCATCAAGTAAATTTTAAAATAGTATACTCACTAATTAATTTTGCCAATTTATAATAAATATAATACAAAATTATATTATATAATATATGAATTTGTGTGGTGTTTATTTTAGTGACTGAAGTTTCCTGCAAACCAAATGTAAGTTTGTGATTAAATTTATATGGTTTAATATACTGGTTTTAACATACTGTTTTGGAAGAACAGTTAGTAGAAAGAACATAAGAAGGTAAATTTAAAAGATTTGTGGCAATTATGGAATATGGTTCAAAAAATAATCAAATGTGCAGAGAAAAAGAAAGGTATCATTTTAGTTAGAAAGTTGAGTATGTAAAGGGGCTGTATTTATGAAAAGTCCTAAATTGTTATAAAGAAGTTTTGGGGATTTGGAGATAAAGTCGCTATTGATATAGAGGTAATCTAATAACAGGAATAGAGCATTGCTTTATTCTGAAACCCTTCCACAATAATGTCATATACATTTGCTTTAGTAAAAGGGTACAATTCTTTAGTAAAGTAGTACAATAGTATCAATACAATTATATAAGTACAATGGTATAATGTACTATATAATATAGCATTAGTGCAATTAGTACTAATTAGTACTAGTACTTACTAGTACAATGTTAGTATGATAGCATTAGTAAAATGATAAATGGTTCTATTAGAATGATACTAAAATGTACGATGGTACATTATTTCTAATAATGATACTATTGTTCTTTTAAGTATATGGTGTGCCAATATATTTTCATTATTAGCTTTTTCACAAGAATTAGCTCTACAGTGCTATAGGCCTGAAACTTTTTGATCTGAAACGTGAGCTACATATACCCAGAGATTACTGGGGGCTTCTGCAGTGTTGGGAATTAAATGTTTAGCCTTGAAAATAAGTACAAGGTTACTTCTTGTACTATCTATGATGCCCTCTACAATTATTTTTAATTTAATTTAATTTAGCTTTTCAATTTTTCTATTACATGATTTATATATATAAATATTCTTCCCATTTAGTATAATTGCTTAATTTTTTCCTCTAAAATCGATCCTGGGATCTGGATCAATAGTACATCAGTTAGGGCATTTGCCTTGCCTCTGTTCATTTCCTGGTACACTATAGGGTTCCCTGAGCACTATTAACAATGATTCCTGATAAAGAACCAGTAATAAACTCTGGGCACCACGAGATGTCGTCATAAACAAAAATAAAATAAAAGCCATCCTGTTTTCTAAAGGGAACTTTAACAAAGAGGATTAAATGAAAATATGAAAAATAAAGTGCTTGTTAAATACTGAAAAACAAAATAGAAATATCAAGATTGAAACAATTGACAAATTATTTGGCAATAACTTTTGTTAGAGAACATCTGAAATTTATTAAAAATGTTGCCTCAAATAAAAACAGTTTTATTTAGTCTTGTGAGGACATAACTTACTAGGAGTAGGAGTTTAATGTTTTTTGGAAGTTACATTGCCCTCACCCATTTATAAAATGAGAACATGTCACTTTTAAAGAGGAGTACAATATTGCTTTTATGTGCAGATTTTCTATTAACCACTTATGACCTTATTATTTCTAGATAAATTGTTGAGCTTAGTTTTTTTACATATATGTTCAAATTCTTCATTTTATAAGTGATGAAAAGAGTACCATGAAGGTGAAATAGTTCACCTATTGTTGCCAAGTAGAAATGCAATGTTAAAGTTTACAGAGGAACAGTAAAGTTCAGTATAAAAAAACCTGACATCTTTTTTGGAGGAAGGATTAGTGATCTTCTAGTCAGGGACTCTGAATTAAGCCCAGTTATGGGTAAATCTGACCCCAGATTTGGAATACCACCCATTTCATAGTTCCCACCTTATAATCCATCTGTTCTGAGCAGTTAAATACATAGACCATGATTCCCAGTGCTCTACCCAGGTCCTTAGTGGTCTCTGTCTTGCCTGTTCCTGCAGGTCCTGCTGGAGCTCCACTCATAGTCAGGTGCAGAGATTGGGTAAGAGTGATGTAACACCTGCCAAATATAGTAGGACACAGGTCATTCCTAGTACCACAAGCAGCTCTGGTCTTGTTCAGTTTCTAATAAAATAAATTAAAGTTCTACTCCAGGGCAGAATACCTCTCCTACTCCTGTTTTCTGAACACAGATAGCATTTTCTATTCTTTTTTTTTTTTTGGAAAAAAATAACATGCATTTTATTGTTTTGAAAATTTTCTCTAGTTAACATAGGAATAATGACAATATGTATTTAGACAATAACCCCTATTTGCTTGTAGTTTTCAAATTAGTACATATCACTATGTCTCATTTAAGTGATTCTTTTTTTTTTAATTAATTTTCCGTAACCCAGCTCTGCCAGGTGGGACCCTACCCCGACTAAGGCCACTAGGCCAAGGAGCCAGCGCCACTAGGCACACGCCCGCTGCAGGTGTTGACGGCGAACTGCCCACTACCAGTGACTGGCAGCGCACAGAGGGAAGGAAGGGCAGTGGACCCAAGTGGGACTCGGGCACCCCAACAACAAACCTTCTAAATGCACCCTCTCTGGTTGCTAGAAAAGGCCTTCCTCCACCGAGTGGGAGCCACCCATGAAACTCAGGCAAGTGGTTCCATCAGGCTTTCCCCACGGGGGAAAGAGAACACGAAAGTTGGGGGCCAGTGGTAGGGGTTACACTAAGATGCGTGAGCATCTGCGGTCAGGTCCATGTGAGCGGAGTCCCCACCATCCCTCCACGTCGGTAGCTCGACTATCGGTCCTGCCCGCCAGGATGAGGGGGCGGCTCTCCCCACAACAAGAAGGGGGAAAGCAACGATGGGCTCAGGAGGCCTTCTTTAAGAGGCCCTGGTCGCCCTGAGGGTACCCCGCCGGCACAGCGGCACCCACCACTGTCATTCACGTGTCCACATGTGGGACTCTGCTAGTCTCGCTCCTGGGGATGACCGTCACCCATCATAGACCAGCTAACCAGCTAACCGGCTTGAGCCGTCCTGGGGGAAACGACCACCAACTCTCCAGCATGCTGGTGTATGTCAGTTAGGAAAGCCCAGTCCCACACAGGAAAGCACAGTGCCAGGAAACTGGAAGCTACACCAACGGCTAGGCCTTGAGGACCTCATGGAGGACCTGGAGCGTTCCAGGGGCACCACCAAAGACCTGGTGGAAACGCAGCAATGGCTCAACACCTGACGTCCCCCCCTACCTCCACCGTGGGGCAGGGTGGGGTGGCTGGCTTGATAAGACCACCACCGAGGGCTGTCTGCTACATCAGAGGACCCCTGGACTCAGCGAAGAAAGTGAGGTCTGGCGGGATTCCATACTCCTGCACCACCCATGACACACCTGGTGCAGGAAGAAGCGAGGAACCCGCTGGCAAAGCGAGAAGGTCGGTCCCATTCGCTTTGAATGCCATTCCCTCATCTGGTGCAGCTTAGGCCCAGCCTTGGAGAGTGTGACACCCCACATCCTTCAGATAGCATTTCCTATATACCACTTAAAACCAATGCTCCTTATTTAAAGAGCAATATTAGTCCTCTTGTAAATTCTTCATTTTCTTTTCCCTGTCTACTTATCTGACTTCATTTCTCAGTGCAACACTCTTCTTTTTCTCTTCTCTACCCATATTGTTTCACACAGCGCTATCATTCTTTAGTACTGTATTCTGAATATCTCCCCCACCCACCCAATTCTTACTCAAAAACCCAAATCTCAAACAAAAATAAATAGCATTTGTAAAAGCTCCTTTGTAAAGTTGAAGTATCTTTTTGAAAAGGCACCTGATGAATCTTTTTCCTCACCTACTTTAAAAACAAACAAGGTACCAGGAATGAGCTGTGAGGAACCCTCTCAATCATTATTCTGACCACTTCATGTGGAAACCTTTATTACAGAACTAAAGAAAAAATAAATTTCTATTATTTATAAGTCACTGATTATGTAGTTATTAGTAATAGTATTGCTAAAATAAATGAATGCATTAGGGCTTCACTCAACCCTCTTGATTTTCCTCTTCAATTCTCAAAGCTTTGAGTTTACTTTAGTGATTAATCTGCCTGGCTGATTAATACTAATTTTTTAGAACTGACTCTACTTTATTAATTTTTAATTCAATTTTATTATTATTTTTTATTATCTCAGTTACATCCTGTCCAGGAGGCAGAATGGGAATAGGAAAAACACTAAAGACACTAGTGGAGGAAAATTCATGCTGGTGGTATAATTGTTGAATTGTGGTGATGGTTGCACATTTATTAAATGGTGGCATTATAAAAAAATCAATGTATCTTTCTCTATATTTTCTTTCTCTGTCCTTATGTTTGTTATTTGTTAAATAAGGAAGTCTGTAGAAGTGTCCCTCTATTTAAAGTTTAAGTTAGAACCAAAGAAATGGGATTGTTGGACTTGTTCTAGCATCCCCAATAGACACCTACCCCACCATGTGGCATAGTTCTTCCTTTGTATAGACCCATTAAAATAGAAAATTATATACGAACACTTTCTTATCTAATAGAGATGGAGCACACAAATCTTGTAATGCAGTGAGATCTTACAGTCTGAACTTTGTCATAAAGACTTGGCTCAGACCTCAGAAGAATGGGCATTGTCCATTTACTCCTGAACCAGGGGTGCCATCTTCAAAAAAACATGGTTGTAAAAAACAATCTTCTACCAGGGAAGACCCTACGACACTGCTGTGGCATAGACTTATTCAACAGAGACTTCCTTTTAACACCCAGAGGACTTAACAACAACGACGACCTGCTTTCAGGACTGAGCACTCTGCATCACTCTCTAATTATGAGTGAAATTGGGAGGTGCTCCGCATCATCCTGACTTTGCTGTGGGATATGGACATATTCCAGGATCCTTAGCTGCAGAAGTCTGACACCAACAGCAGTGACTGTGTGACGAATAAAACTGTATTCGCACTACAATGACTTGAGTTGGACAGCCTGGTATGCCTGGACCCTAGAGTTGGTCTTACACAAGACTTTCAGGTGTAAAGTCTCCTTATTTAGGCCAAGGCTTTTCCTTCCTATGTCCCCTATATTTTTCTGGGCCTATGCAAACAATTGTCACACTAGCACTGTTTTTGCTGTGCTCCTTTGACTCATCCTTGATCAAATGATGTATTATAATCAGTTGTATCAATAATGCCTTAGCCTTTAATGTCAACGGATTTACATAGATTTTGTGGTTTTATATTGCTTTGGGTACTGCTAAGAAATATTGTAGTGTACTACAATCTGGGAACTTGAGGGACAAAATAAATTTTGTTTTGTTTTATTTTTCTTAATGTTTTGTTTTGGTTGAAAATTCAAAATCAAAGTATCAGAAGGGGATATTAGAGAATTCTGTTTATGGGTGATTGTCTTCCCACTGTAATTTTACTTTGTCCTTTCTTCACATCTTTGTCTTCAAATAAAAGTTAACAAAATTAAAAAATCAATGTATACTGATAGTAAGCTTTAAATCGTATTGTCCTTCAATAAGGTTACTTAAAACATAGTTGGCCTAACATTTTAAAATCTGACCCAAAAACCAAAAAAAAAAAGTACATATATTTGTATATATTTGTGTGTGTATATCACTTTGTATTTTTTATTTAAGTGGCTTGATTACAAACATGATTGTGGTTGGGTTTCTGTCATGTAAAAAACACCCCATCACCAGTGCAGCATTCCCATCATCAATGTCCCAATTCTCCCTCCTCCCCACCCATGCCTGACTGTACTCTACACAGGCTTTCTATTTCCCTGATATATTCTCATTGTTAGGAGAGTTCTTAATGTAGTTATTTCTCTAACTAAGCTCATCACTCTTTGTGGTGAGCTTCATGAGGTTAGCTGGAACTTCCAGCCCTCCTCTCTTTGTCTTTAAAAAGTATTGCAAAAATGAATCCTCTTTTGATTCTAAAAATCTCTAGCCTCACCAATCTAGGGTTTTAAGTCACAAAGTCATTTTCAATGATTTGATACCACCTGTAAAGATGACATCAAAGATACAAGGACCAATAAAATACATAAAATTAAAGTTTCTACATGGCCAAAAAAAAAAAAAGGTAGAAGTAAAACTAAACTGCAGCTAGCTGAATGAAAAAAAATTGCATTTAAAATTTTAGATAAGAGAGGCCTGTGTCTTGGTGGGCACAGGGGGGAATCCCTTTCTAATCCCTTCCACCAAGTTTAAATGCAGCCTCCTTTACAGCTTCCCTCAGCCTCCTTCTGGGTTCATTGCCATCATTGTTGCTCTGCCCTTTTGGCCAACCAGGTTTGTGTCAGAGAGGAAATAGGGAAACTCACATCTTAATCCCTTCCATCAAATGTAAATGAAGTAGTCTTTTGGGCATTTTCTAGCTTCCTCCCTTGTCCCAGTGTCATTAATGGTCCCTTGTTCCCTGGGAACAATCAGGCCTGTATCTGGGTGGGAACTGGGGGGCTCTTTTTCTATTCTGCTCCACCATTCCTCAGCCTCCTTCTGGGACCCAGTGCCGAAACCCCCTTCCACCCCATTACTCCTTCTTGTTCCAAATTGTTTTTTTTTTAATTTATATTATAGACTTCCTGAAAGATTTGATCTAGCACTTCTTTCTCTTAGAAAATATATAGGACCTAGGACAGACTGTTGTTTGATCCCCCAGCATCCCAGATAGTCTCCCTAATCTGGAGCAATTTCTGAGTGCTTAACCAGGAGTAACCCCTGAGCGTCACTGGGTGTGACCTAAAAATCAAAAAGAAAGAAAGAAAATATAAAGCTCAAAGACCAACTGAACAAATGAATAAACTAGTATGCAGTATTTTAACATACTTAGACAACCTTGCTAGTTTATAAAAATAACCTCTAAGAAGAAATATTTCATACAAACAATTCAATAGATCACTTTCTTAAACACCATTATACTCCAGCACTCCAAACCACTAAATGAAAAGATCAGTGGAGAACTTAAAGAAGAAATCTACTGTGGGGGATATGGAGAAAAATTCTGGCAAATTTCCAAGTCCAGCAAAATACCTGAACCTCAGAAATGAGGACCTGATATCAACACGTAATGGTTTAGCAATGGAAATCAAGGAATCACTAGCCTGCAGAGTTGAGAAAAATATAGATGAAGACTTCACCAACTTAAAGAAGTCCGCTTTCAGAGGATGACTTAGTGTTGTTCTCTTAACTTTGTTTGGCACTCTTTTCATCTCTTGGATTTGTAGAGAAAACTCTTTCCCAAGGGTGGGAAAATTCTCTGATATTATCTCACTCACTACTTATTCTTTGCCTTTCCCATTTTTGTCTCCTTCTGGAATTTCTATAATTCAAAGATTATTTCTCTTCTTTTTGTTCATTAAGTACCTTACATTTTCTTTCAGGGTTTTGTCTCTCCTTTCCTTTTAGACTTCTTTGTCACTGCTGGATTTTAATTTGTCTTTTAAGTCCATCAATGTGATTCTCTACCTGTGTAATTCTACTATTATAGCTTGCTAATATGTATTTTAGTTCCAACAGTTCCATTAGTATGGATTCTACCACAAGCCAGAGGCAAATATTGACCTCAATGGAGAAAAACTGAAAGCCTTTCCTCTAAATTTTGGCACAAAAAAAGGATGTCATCTATCACCACTCCTATTCAACATAGCACTGTAAGTACTTGATATAGCGATCAGGCAAGAAAAAGATATAAGGGAATCCAGATAAGAAAGGAAGAAGTCAAGCTCTCACTTTTTGCAGATGACATGATACTCTACTTAGAAAACCCTAAAGACTCTACCAAAAAGCTCCTAGAAACAATAGACTCATATAGCAAGGTGACAGGCTACAAAATTAACACACAAAAATCAGTAGCCTTTCTACACACCAACAGTAATAAGGAAGAAATGGACATTAAGAAAACAACCCCATTCACAATAGTGCCACACAAATTAAAATATCTTGGAATCAACTTGAATAAAAATGAGAAGGACCTATACAAAGAAAACTATAAAATCTGCTCCAAGAAATAATAGAGGACACGCAGAAATGGAAGCACATACCCTGCTCATGGATTGGCAGGATTAACCATTAAAATGGCAATACTCCCCAAAGTATTGTACAGATTTAATGAGATCCCACTAAAGATACCCATGACATTCTTCAAAGAAGTGAATCAGGCACTTTTGAAATTCATTTGGAACAATAATCTCCCTAGAATAGCTAAAGCAATCATTGAGAAAAAATATGGGAGGATTTACTTTCCCCAACCTTAAACTTTACTACAAAGCAACAGTTATCAAAACAGCATGGTATTGGAATAAGGACAGGCCCTCAGATCAATGGAATAGGCTTGAATACTCAGAAAGTGTTCCCCAGACATACAGTCACCTAATTTTTGATAAAGGAACAGGAAATCCTAAATGGAGCAAAGAAAGCTTCTTCAACAAGTGGTGTTGGCCACTTGCAAAAAATTGAACTTAGACCCCCAGTGAACATCATGTACGAAGGTAAAATCCAAATGGAAGAAAGACCTCAATATCAGACCGAAAACCATAAGATATATAGAGCAACATGTAGGTAAAGCACTCCAGGATATTGAGAGTAAAGGCATCTTCAAGGAGGAAACTGCACTCTCCAAGCAAGTGAAAGCAGAGATTAACAGATGGGAATATATTAAACTGAGAAGCTTCTGCACCTCAAAAGAAATAGCGCCCAGGATACAAGAGTCCTCCACTGAGTGCGAGAAACTATTCACCCAATACCAATCAGATAAGGGGATGATGTTCAAAAAAATTCCAGGCACTGACAGAACTTTACAAGAAAAAAAAAACATCAGAAAATAGGGAGAAGAAATGGACAGACACTTTGACAAAGAATAAATACAAATGACCAAAAGACACATGAAAAAATACTCCACATCGCTAATCATCAGGGAGATGCAAATCAAAACACTATGAGGTAATACCTTACACCAAAGAGTTTAGCACACATCACAGAGAATGAGAACAAACTGTTGGCGGGGATATGGAGAGAAAGAAACTCTTATACAGAACTGGTGGGAATGCCGTGTAGTTCAACCTATATGGAAAGCGATATGGAGATTCCTCCAAAAGCTGGAAATCGAGGTCCCGCATGACCCAGCTATACCATTCCTAGGAATATACCCTAGGAACACAAAAATACATAGAAAAATCCTTTCTTTACACCTATATTCATTGCAGTACTGTTTACCATAGCAAGACTCTGGAAACAGCCAAGATACCCTTCAACAGATGAATTGCTAAAGAAACTGTGGTACATATACACAATGGAATATTATGCAACTGTCAGAAGATATGAAGTCATAAAATTTTCCTATACATGGATGTACATAGAATCTATTATGCTGAGTGAAATAAGTCAGAGAGAGAGAGAGAGAGAGAGAGAGAGAGAGAGAGAGAGAGAGAGAGAAAGACGCAGAATGGTCTCAATCATCTATGGGTTTTAAGAAAAATGGAAGACATTCTTGCAATAATAATTTTCAGACACAAAAGAGAAAAGAGCTGGAAGTTGCAGTTCACCTCATGAAGCTCACCAAAAATATTGATTTGTTTACCTAGAGAAATAACTATGTTTTGAACTATCCTAATAATGAGAATGTACGAGGGAAATAGAACGTCTGTCTAGAGTACAGGCGGGGCTTGGGTAAGGAGGAGGGAGATTTGGGACATTGGTGATGGGAATGTTGCACTGGTAATGGGTGGTGTTCTTTACATTACTGAAACCCAAAAACAAGCATGTATGTAATCAAGTTTTTAAAAAATGGAACAAATTTAAAAAAATGGCAAATAGTATGAGAAAAATTTCTATTTGATTTGTATTCATTGTTATTCCTGTATATACATTTTGAGTGGTTTATAAATTGTCTATTCTGTTCATAAATGAAGGCAAAAAACTTAGAGAGAGATTTAGACATATATCAAAATTAATCACCCTGCTTTTACTCTGGCAAGAGTAAGCTGCTTAATGCCAAAGGGAAATGTTTATCACCCGTATTTTAAAGATTTAAGTAAACTTTGGGGAACCTTAAGATTTTACCTTAAGATTTTGATTAATCTTTTTTAGTAAAAATGTTCCATTTATTTTCCTCTGCATTTTTAAGAGAAAATGTTGAAACTTATCACTTTAAAAATTATGCTACTTCCAGGCTGGAGTGGTGGTGTAGTGGTAGGGCATTTGCCTTGCACATGGCTGACCTAGGGTTCAATCCTCTGGCGTCCCATATGATCCCCCAAGCCAGGAGCAATTTCTGAGTACATATCCAGGAATAACTCCTCATCATCACTGAGTGTGGCCCCAAAACAAAAAACAAAAAAAAAAGAAAAATTATGCTATTTCCTGAAAAAAAAACCCACAAAAGAACAAAAACAAAATTTTAGATAAGGGCTTACTATGTAGGAAAAAATATAGCAAAAATAAAGATAGACAACAAATCCATTCCTTCTCACTTTACTCTGGAAGCAATAGTGTTCTTTAGAATCTTAAAAACCTGGGATTCTTTGATGAAATTATTATAAATACCATATACAAGTAATGCCACCTCTACTTATACCACTTTTCTGTCTTAGTTTAAAAAATATTTCCCAAGTACATCCATTTTTGCAGTGAATTGCATGACCAAGTCAAATGTGAAATAATGGGAGATATAGACCAAGTGAATTTAGTATCATTGGTGGCATTAAGAAAGTATAGAGGACAGAGTGATAGCATAGTGGTAGGATGTTTGCCTTGCATGTGTCTGACATAGGTCAGACCTAGTTTTGATCCCCATATGGCCTCCCATATGGTCCCCTGAGCCAGGAGAAATTTCTGAGTGCAGAACCAGTAGTAACCCCTGAGTGCCACTAGGTTGGACCTCCAAAATAAAATAAAATAAAGGAGAAAACTAGATATCTAAGCTTCAGAGTCAACAGCAATGAAATCATGAGTCCCAGAATTAAAAATAGGCCTATTATAATGACCAGTAGTGTCAGGTTGTGGTGGCATGGAATGGATTCTAGAAATATTGGTGGAGGGAGATTGACACTGATGGTTGGATAAATGCTGAGACAGTGTATCTCTAGAACTCAACTATGAATAACTTTGTAAATCACAATGCTTTAAATAAATATAGTAATAAAAATAATTCGAAATAATACCAAAAATGGGAAGAAGAAATGTACAATGCTCAGAGGATGAAAACCAAATAACTAGTAGGCACATGAAAAAGAGCTCAATATTACTTATTAGGAAACTAAAAGCAAGATAACAAAGAGATATCGCTCATACCAGTAAAACTTGCACATACCAAATATATAGGAAGAATCTATGCTTAATGGGGCATTGTAAAAAAAAGGAACATTGTTCCACTGCTAGTGAAAATGTCTGGTTCAATCCTTATAGAAATAGTATGGGAAGTTCTCAGTAAACTCAGAATTGAGCTGACTTATGACTGAATGTGGAATCACCGAGATATCCAATAACAAATAAATGGACTATGAAAATGTAGTATATATGCATAATGGAATATTAAACAGCTGTAAGAAATAATAAAATAATGCGATTATTGCAGCATGTTTGTAACTGAAAGATTATACTAAGTGAAGTAAGAAGAATAAAAATATTTAAGATGATGATCTTTTATATCTATTATATATAAAATAAATATATTAGTGTAATATAAGAGGGGATATATGAATTACCCATAACCAAGGAAGGTGGAGACAGAGGTGAAAAAAATCAAGGCAGAGAGAGCATCTGATAAAATCCATCTTCAACTCATGATAAATTTCTCAAAGAGAAAATTTCTCAATATAGTCTGCCAATTATTACAATTCAATGGAAAATATAGTAAATGAAGAAAAACTAGGATCCTTTTCCTTAAAACCTGGCATAAGACAAATCTACACACTGTCACCACTCCTATTCATCATAGTGCTAGAAATACTGGCCTTATTAATTGGGCAGAATAAGATATCAAGGGAATCCAGATAGGAAAAGAAGAAAACATGCTCTTATTTTTTGCAGATAACATGATACTATATTTAGAAAATTCTAAATATTCTACTAAAAAGCTTCTTGAAACATAGACTTGTATAGCAAAGTGCCAGGTTACAAAATTAAAATGCAAAGATAAATGACCTACTTATACACAAATAATGATAGAGAATAAATAGACATTAAAATAACAATACCATTCACAGTACTACCACAAACATTCAAATAACTTGGAGTCAACTTAACTAAAAAAACAGGTGAAGGACTTATACAAAAACCTACAAAACATTGCTTCCAGAAATAAAAGGTAGCACAATAAAAAGGAGAAAATATCCTGTCCAAATATTGTAGAGATTAATAGCATTATAATAGCAATATACCAAATGCATTGTACACATTTAATGCAATCCCAGTAAGGATACCCATTCCATGCTTGAGAAATAGGTCAAAATTACTAAAATTTATTTGGAACAATAAATATCCATAAATAACTAAAGAAACCTTTAGAAAAGAAGATGGGAGGCATCAGTTTCATCAAATTTAAATGATTCTACGAAGCAAAAGTCATTGAAATGCATGGTATTAAAATAAAGACATACCTCAAATTAATGAAATAGATTTCAGTATTCAGAGAATGATTTCCAATCATACCATCAAATAATCTCTTTTTTTCAAAATTAAAAAATAAATGATTTATTCATAAATTTACAATGGAGGTAAAATCTACATCAAAAGTGCAATCACTGATGAAAGATATTACGATAAAAAGATGTGAAAAAAAGCAAAGATAAACCCATGTTCAGGGTTGGAGGAATTAATAATTTAAATCTTTTTTAAAATATATTTTATTTAAACACCTTGATTACATACATGCTTGTGTTTGGGTTTCAGTCATGTAAAGAACACCACCCATCACCAGTGCAACGTTCCCATCACCATCCCAAATCTCCCTCCTCCCCACCCAACCCCCACCTGTACCCTAGACAGGCTTTCCATTTCCCTCATACATTCTCATTATTAGGACAGTTCAAAATGTAGTTATTTCTCTAACTAAACTCATCACTCTTTGTGGTGAGCTTCATGAGGTGAGCTGAACTTCCAGCTCTTTTCTCTTTTGTGTCTGAAAATTATTATTGCAAGACTGTCTTCCATTTTTCTTAAAACCCATAGATGAGTGAGACCATTCTGCGTTTTTCTCTCTCTCTCTGACTTATTTCACTCAGCATAATAGATTCTATTTACATCCATGTATAGGAAAATTTCATGACTTCATCTCTCCTGACAGCTGCATAATATTCCATTGTGTATATGTACCACAGTTTCTTTAAAAGGGGGCAAAAAGCCAAAGTGGAGCAAGAAAAGCCTCTTCAAGTGGTGATGGGACAACTAGATAGCCCATGCAAAAAAAAAAGCAAAATCTGACCTCTATCTAACACTATGCCGAAAGGCCAAATCAAAATAAATCAAAAATCCTAATACCAAACCTGAAACTATAAGGCATATAGAAGAAAACATAGGCGAAATACTCTATGAAATTAAGACTAAAGTCAGCTTCCAGGAAGAAATACCACTGTCAAAACAAATGGAAGCAGAGATAAAAAATGGGACTATATTAAACTGTAAAGATTTTGCACTTTATAGGAAACAGTGACTAGGATACACAGGCCACGCACAGAATGGGAAAAACTATTCACCCAAGAGCAACAAACAAGGTGCTGACTTCTAAGATATGCAAGGTAATGATAGAACTTAAGAAAAAAATACCATAAAACCCCATCAAAAATGAAGAGAAGATATGCTTTTACACTTTAGAGAAAAAAGCAAATGACTAAAGGCACAAGAAAAAATTTCCATATCACTAATTATTAGGACATGCAAATATAAACAACAGATAGTATCACGTCACATCACAGAGACTAGCAATCATCACAAAACAGCAGAACCTTGGTTGACATGAATTCAGGGAAAAAGGAACTCTTATTCCTGCTGTTGGAGATGCAGTGTAGTTCACCATTCCTGAAAAACAACATGGATATTCCAAAAACCTAGAGACTGTGTTTCCTGATGATCCAACAATCCTATTACTGGATATATACAAAAAAATAGAACAGTAAAAATGCCCTCTGCACTCCTATGTTCATCTGCAGCACTATTTACAATAACTATAATCTGGAAACAACTCATGTTCCTCACAGCAGATCAGTGGAAAAAGATAACCTGGTGCATCTACACAATGGAATACTATGCAGCTGTCAGGAAAAATGAAGTATTAAAATTTTCCTTTACATGGAAATTGTCAGGGCATACCTAAGCTTTTAGGGGGACTCAGCCCACCAGATGTATCCTCAGATTTTCTTGATGGGGAAAACTAAAATAACCCCCATCAGGTTCCTCAAAAGGCCCATTGTGGATGCCTTTTTCCCCTGCGTGGATGGTTGAGGAATTTCCAAAGAGATGTATGCCATTACATTTTCAGCCAGTATTTGACTATCTCTCCTTTATAAATATCAGGCAAAATTATAGCCTCTATCATATAATTTTGTTCAGAAATTCCAGCACCAAAGATTATTTGAGAACCACTTTTCTGGGTAATAGCCAGCCCTAAAAGCAAAGACAACACATTTTCTCTCTTTTTCAAATATGTCCTTGCAGCTGCATTTTCAGGTAATCAAGGGCATAACCAGAATGCAGATCCTGGTTATTGACTATTGACCCTCTTTTAGAAATAGGGAAACTCATTTTGGGGGATTTGGCTCCTCCCTTTACTTAACCTGTAAAACAATAGAGTCCAGTCCAGTAAAGATCAAGTTCCTAGATATTTTCTACTCCCTCCTAATCCTAATTTTGTATTTAAAGTAAGCTTGCAAAGAGTTATCTACTCTTTTGAAACTAAGAATTTTTACAGTCACACCCATAGCTTAGGTATTGTTACTGTTGTACCTTGCTTTGTGATAATAATTATTCTCCACCTATGGCTAATTTTACCCCTATAAATTTCCCTGCTCAAAAAATTAAACGTGTCGCACTCCTGCAAGAAAATGTGTTGACCCCACATTCTCTGTGTGTGGTTTCATTATTTTATACTTCATATTTTGCCGTCCATGCAACTCACTCTCCCTAAAGTGGATTCACCGAAATTTCACTGATGACTGTAGGACAGAAGCCAGCTACAGTAGGAAACTATTATGCTGAGTGAAATGAGTCAGGGACAGAGAGACAGACACAGAGTATTCTCACTCATCTGTGTTATTTAAGAAAAATAAAGACAGTATTGCAATAATAACCAGAAGCAATAGAGATGTGGACTGACAGGACTAGCCTGTGATATGAAGCTTACCACACAGTGCTGAGAGCAGTTAGAAAAAAACTGCACTAACAACTACCACGAACAGTCATACTAAGAGAGAAAAACAGAATGCCTGTCCTTAAAACAGAGGGATAGTGGAGTATATTCGATAAATGAAACCCAACTGCAAATATTTTTGTAGCCATGCTGCTTAATTAAATTATTTTTAGGACCCAGAGAGATAGCACAGTGGCATTTGCCTTGCAAGCAGCCGATGCAGGACCAAAGGTGGTTGGTTCGAACCCCGGTGTCCCATATGGTCCCCCGTTCCTGCCAGGAGCTATTTCTGAGCAGACAGCCAGGAGTTACCCCTGAGCACCGCTGGGTGTAGCCCCCCCCAAAAAAACAAACAAAAATTATTTAAAAAAAATTAAGGCAGAAAGAAAGATGAGAAAGGGTAGTAATGATGGAACCTAACATACCTGGGCTTTTGTTTTTTAGGAATATGGGAGAATGCTATAGTTATACTCCAAACCACAGATTTAATACCACTGAAAAAAATAAAATATATGCTGAAACCACCAAATATTAATATGCCTGCCATGTACCAGTGGGAGGTACGGGTTAGAGGACATTCATAGACAGGTGGGAGAATACAGAATAGGGGAACACTGTTATGGAGTTGACATTGGTGGTAGATGGTGTTCAATATGTCCATAAAATTCAATTATTAATACTTTGTAAACCAAGATTCTTTATTAAAATAAAATATATTAATAAAATTAATAAAATATAATATATCCTATTTGATCCCAGAACAGGAACTAAATGTGAAAAATAGGTTAATTTTAGAAACAGTTATTTCTGGAGCTTGGATTAGAAATAATAACTAAATGTAAATAGGCATTGAAGATTTCATTGAGGATAAATATATCCTATATAAAGTATTAAAAATTGTCTAAATATCACTGAATAGTACATGTTCTATAAATAATTAAACATTTTATATTCTCAGAATACCACAAACATTATTGGTTAATAATCTATAATAATGAAGAAAATAGTCCTTAGTAACAACCAAATAAATCTTGTAATACTAGGAAATATGCAGCATTTAATCAGATACATATATTTTTTCTGAAATATGTAATTAATTATATAAATATAAACATATAATATATTGTATTTTGTATTCTATAATTGGCAATAAGCCTCCAATGTCAAAACCTTGATTGTTTACATTTTGGAAATTAATAAAGTTATTAATGTTATTTTCATGAATAAAACAAAAACATTAAAAAATAATTGAAGTGGGGCCGGGTGGTGGCACTGGAGGTAAGGTGCCTGCCTTACCGCGCTAGCCTTGGACGGACCACGGTTGGATCCCCCGTGCCCCATATGGTCCCCCATGCCAGGGACGACTTCTGAGTGCATAGCCAGGAGTAAGCCCTGAGTGTCACTGGGTGTGGCCCAAAAACAAACAAAAAAAAATTGAAGTAAAGCTAGATGGTATAGACCTTACTGCAGAAATATAACTCATAAAGCTCTATTTATTAAACTATACATGAGGATCGACAAAGATATATGAAGTAAACCAGCTTAAAAGTCTCATAACTTTTAACATGGTAGAACAAATGCTAGAAGTCAATACTAGAAAAGGTCCCATTACTCATTTTTAAAATTTAGGTCCACTGGTAACTTATAAATGGGGTTTTCTTTGCTCAGGATTTCACATTTTATTAATGTATTTCTTGCCATTACCTTGTTTTATTCAAGATTCATTAACTGTGGAAAATGTTCAGTCTTATTGTTCACAGTAACCAATTCAAAGATAGTTGTCTAATCCAAACATAATTAATTATAAAGCTTTCATTATAGTATTTCAAACCAAAGTACTTGAAAACATAAAAACAGAGATACTTATGGCTCCTGGTAAGTCATAAGAAAGTTACTTTCCCTTTAGGGGTGAAGGTGTCAGTTACCAGAAGCCCATCCTTTGTAAAGAACATAGATAACAGTTGGCCTGGGGTACATAAAGCCCTGGGTTGAAGTGCAGAGGGACAATGAACCTCTGTCACTACTACCTCATGTTTGATTGCTCCTGCTGAATGGTTTCTGCTAAATTGCTATGGAAAGTAGACTTCTGACCCCTGTTGTCTTTTGCTAAACCTCCTCAACTGGTCCAAGTCTAACATTAACAGTTGGTTTCTCCTTGAGGGTTATAGGAAATATTGGTGAATGTTTGAATTGCCATTATTTTAAAATGATTGAAATGTGTTATGAATGCAGGCAGGACCTTTATCAGTTTTGATGGTATTTGAAACACCCATGACAGACAAGCATTACAATAAAAAGAACACATATTTTTAGCTCTTTCTGAAGTCATAGGACAATCCATATAAAATGAGAATAAGGATTAATAACTCCAAATAGAAATGACTTGATTGGATACAGGTTAACATGAATGATACCCAATTGCCATAATTTATTTGTCTGAAGAACTTGTGGATTAGTTCTGGCTATATGAGGAGTGCAACACAAAGGTGAACAAAAGAGCGAGTATGAATGATCTTTTCTTAAATAATTTTTATGTTGACCACAGTGGATTACAAATCATTCACAGTAATATTTTAGGTACAAATTGACATTGAATCAGGGGCATTTTCACCACCAATGTCCTCCCTCCACCCCTGTTCCCAGCATGCATCCCACATCCCCCAGGCTGCTATTTTAAGTGGTCCCCTCTGTGTCTAGCTTGTTGTAGTTGGGTATTGATTCTGTTGCCATTGGCTTTGGATTTGGTGTTTAAGTCTGATCATTTTTTTTTTAAAATTTCTACTCAATGTTCATGAGACTATTTGATAACCTCCATTATTTCTCTCTCAATTTGTAATGCAGAACTAGATGGTTCATCTATGTAGTTCTGTTAGAAGGAAAGAAAAAAAGGGGTGGGAATCAAACAAGCAAAAAAAAGAAAACCAGAAGGAGTACTTCTAGAGACTATAACTATCAACTTAAGAGAAGAAAGGGAAAAAGGAAGAAAAACATAACAGCAATACAAATTTTTTTAAAAAAAAATAGCCAAAAACAGAAAAGCACCACAGCAATAAACTCCACAGCAATAAAGACAACAAGCAATAATAGCCATGGTCTCAAGCTAAAAACGAAACAAAGCACAAAAAATCCCAAAACAATACAAGCAGTAATAACAATAACAAAAATTTAATTTGTGATTCTTTTTTTTTTGAATAGGCACAGTAAAAATTGGGGAGATCAGAAAGGGAATATCTTTAGCCTATGAGATACAGGGTTTCTCCACCCTTGAAATATACTGTCATGGGAATAACTATAGGTTTCATATATGCTCTTATTGTCTCCCCTAGATCTATTTGTGATGTCTGGAATCATTTTGCTCAGTCGTGGATGATAAAACCAGGCTTCTATAACTAGAGATCTTGGTGTTTGCACAGATCATATTATGGAGCTAGGGTGAAGTCTTTCTTTATGGTTCTAGAAGTTCTGTTCCATCACTATTGTTTTTATCAGACTTCTGTAGCTGGTGGTCCTGTTTTTTTTCACTGATCCTAGGACAGAGCCTAGGATAAAATATTTCATTGTGTCTCCAGAAAGTCTGCTCAGTTGCAGTTGTCTCAGGAAGACCTCTGGAATTAGATAGCTTGGTTGTTGTACAAGGTCATGGGCCAAAGCCTAGACTGGTGTCTTCTTTATTGATCCCAGGATAGGTTCTGCCTAGTCATGGTTGTTGTAGAGTATTTTGTATTTATTTTATGTATTGTATTTATTTTGTATTTAGAAATAAAGAAGCTTGAAGGGGAGGACAAAGAAGATGCAGAGGCAGTTGGACAGAGACAGTTGGATAGAGGCATTTGGAGAGAGAGGATAATAGTGGGAGAGACAAAAGGACAGGGGAAGGATAAACAGAGAAGATGGGGGGATAGATTTACAGGATAGATTTAGAAGAAGAAATATATTTAAATAGAGAAGAAGAAAAATAGATACACAGAAAAGAAGAGGAAGAGATAGAGAAGAATAAAAATATTTACACAGAGAAGAAAGATACAGATTACACAGAGAAGAAAATAGATAGATTTACATAGAGAAGAAGAAAGAGAAGATCAAAAAATATACAGAGAAGAGGGGAAAGACACACAGAAGAAGAAGAGGGGGATAAATTTATATAGAGAAGGAGAAACAGAGAGACATAAAGGAACAGAGATAGAGGAGAAAGACAGAAGAGAGAAAAAGCAGCAAGAAGATGAGTCAAAATGAGCCCGAAGAAGAGGAGGGTTTTTAATGATGACAATGAAGGAGAGGAAGAGGAGGAGGAGAATACAGATTATCTTACAGATTCCAATAAGGAGAATGAAACTGATGAAGAAAACACGGAGGCAATGATTAAAGGAGGTGGATCTTGTGTGGAAGATGAGGACTTCATTCAAGCTTTGGATAAGATGATGCTGGAAAACCTTCAGCAAGAAAGCGGTGAATCTGTGAAAATGCACCAGCTTCACGTTGCTATTCCACTGCACCACAAAAACCAGCCAAGGGCCTCTAAAGGCAATTTCCAATAACTCACAGTTCCAGAGACTTCAGATCCCTGTTCAGGCGCCATTTGTGGCCATCTTCTTCTTTTCTGTGTATCTATATCTTATTTTCTCTGTTTCTCTGTCTTTCTCTTTCTCTGTGTCTCTCTGTTTGTGTTCTCTCTCTTCTTCTTTTTTTTTTTTTTGGTTTTTGGGTCATACCTGGTGATGCTCAGGGATTACTCCTGGCTATGCACTCAGAAGTCGCTCCTGGCTTGGGGGACCATATGGGAAACCAGGGGATCAAACCGCGGTCCGTCCTAGGCTAGCGGAGGCAAGGAAGGCACCTTACCCCCAGCGCCACTGCCCGGCCCTGCTCTCTCTCTTCTTATTCTCTATGTATCTATCTCCTGTCCTCTTCTTCTCTTTGTATCTATCCCCTGTCTTCTCTGTTTTTCTGTCTTTCTTATCTCTGTTCCTTTGTGTCTCTCTGTTTCTCCTTCTCTGTGTAAATCTATTCCCCTCTTCTTCTCTGTGTATCCATTCCCCTCTTCTTCTCTGTATATCTATCTATCTTCTCTGTGTAACTATATCTCTGTCTCCTTTAGCCTCCTCTTCAAGCTTCTTTATTTCTAAATACAACATAAATACAATACATAAAATAAATACAAAATACTCTACAGTTGTCACATTCAGTTTTCTGTAGTTAGTGATCTTGGCTTTTGCACATATCAAAGGATGATATGTCTTCTAACTTCATCTTATCATTAGATGGTGAAATAAGACAGCATGCTCTTAGACCAAGTTGTCATATCCTCATTGTCAGGATGTCATACCAAAACTGGCACTTGTTGGAGTCAGAATAGTATTAAAAATGTCCTAGAGTTAGTTTGACTCCTGGAGCTATTACAGAGAACTATGTTGGCTCTATGTTTGAGATACAGGGTTAAAGGTTGGACAATAGCTGTCTAATTACATGGAGTTTCAGTTGAGAACACATGACATATATTCAAGGTGGGAGGTGCCCCTGTATAGTAAAATTTATGAGTTCTTATCCCTAGTAGATAAGATCTTGTTTCTATACATAAAAATTTTCCCCTTTTTAGTATGCCTGTCAAAAATAAATGCTGCTATATTATTTATTATATATTATATTGCTGAGGCTTTTGGGGGTGAGAGTGTCAGGCTCCATCCTCTCTGTGCCCTGGTCTTGACCTGAGCTATTTTACCAGGCAAGACTTTTTCTTATAGGATTTTTTGTCAAGCAGAACCATAACAGATGAAGTTAAGTAGGAGAAAAAAACATATATATATATATA